>ML841687.1:16172-34614 GCA_009831015.1 Picea engelmannii | reverse complement strand
CAAAGCATCTTCCCGTGAGGGCTTTCACCATAAGGGGACCACTTTGGAGTTCATCCATATTTACTTCTTATCAACCATGAAAAAACAATAATTAGTCATATTTACATCAAACAATATTGGGTCCATTACCCAATCCTTTGTGCGATGGGGCTTTCTTCAAGGGTTGACATCAATGACAACCAACCTTAATCAACAATCTCCCCCTTTGGCATTGATGGCAACACTCTGATGCAATACTAAAATCATATCACTCATTCTCCCCCTAGAACCATGCCTTTGTGCTCTGCAAATGATAAATATTCTCCCCCTAGAACCATACCTATGTCCTCTACATCTAATTAATCTCTCCCCCTTTGTCATCAATGGAAAAGGTATCTTTCCATCCGGGGTTGCTCCCCCTGACAGACTATCCTCTTATGGTGCTTCCTCATGTACATATAAGACATATAAGATAAGAATTCAAAAATCATTAAAAAAGCATTCATTTTTGGAGTAGAAATAACTCCAAGACATTGGCGAAGATATTCAAAGGCTTCCCGTGGAATTGGTTTTGTAAAGATGTCTGCCACTTGTTCTTTTGTGCCCACATACTCAACTCTGATGTTCTTTTCTACAACCTGTTCCTGTAGAAAGTGATACTTGATTGGAATGTGCTTCGTCTTTGAGTGCATCACTGAGTTTTTTGAGATATTGATGGCACTTGTATTATCACAATATATTGGAATGGGCTCATCATACTCAACCTGTATATCTATCAAAGTTTGTTTCATCCAAAGAACCTGTGTACAACATACTGCTGCTGCAATATACTCTACCTCGGCTGTAGATAGAGATACTGATGATTGTTTCTTGCTTAGCTATGATACCAAACACTCACCTAAGTAGAACACTGCTCCACTGGTGCTTTGTCGGGCATCAATACAACCTACCCAATCTGCATCTATGTAGGAAATAAGTGATAGATCTTTTCCTTTTAGATACCATAATCCAAACTCTTCTGTTCCTTTGAGATATATGAAGATCCTCTTTACTGCTAATACATGTGATTCCTTTGGTGCTGCTTGAAATCATGCCACCTGTCCAACTGCTTGCATTACATCTAATCTGGATACTGTCACATATAGTAGGCTGCTAATCATTGACCTATATTGCCTCTGATCTATAGAATTTAAATCATCATGTTTGCTCAACTTACAACTGGTTTGCAATCTTCCATTCCGAACCTCTTTAGCATTTCTCTGATATACTTCATTTGAGAAATAAAAATTCCTTGGTTGGTTTGACGTATCTAAAGTCCCAGAAAGAAGGATAGTTCTCCAAGTAACGACAATTCAAATTCATTATGCATGTCTTTTGCAAATTTTTGGCTTAACTTTTCATCATCACTACCAAAAATAATATCATCAACATAAACTTCAATTAATAAAATATTACCTTGACTTACCTTAATGTAGAGGTTGTTGTCTGCACTTCCTTTTCTAAACCCTGCTTGTTGCAGATACTTATCTAGTCTGGAGTACCATGCTCTAGGAGCCTGTTTTAGACCATACAAGGCCTTCTTTAATTTACACACATATTTTATGTTCTTTGACAACTGAAATCCTTCTGGTTGTTCAATGTAGACTTCTTCTTCAAGTTCCCCACTTAGAAAATCTGATTTTATGTCCATATAATATACTTTAACATTTTTGGAGCATACATGAGCTAAAAGTGTAGAAATTTCAATACAAATTAAGTATTTCCTGCGATTCTCCTGATCTAACAATTACACACTGTTAAATACAGAATCGCTTCTACTATTATTCTTGCAGAAAATTAAACCACGATCACAACCACAATCCCAAAGTGAAATATCAAGAACACATAACATAGAATTTTTTTCGGGAAAGCGTAAAGCTAAAAACCCCACTATCATATATTATGTATATCATGATTCATGAAACAATCTCATACAAAACTCTAATCCAAGAGCTCTCAGTACAATACAATCATCTCACACAATCATACACAAATCAACAAATACATGTGCCAATTCCTGTGTCCAGACAGCTTGCCTCCTCTGCACAAACTTTGCAATTCGAATTCTCACAATGAATTATTAGAATTACCTAGTTTGCACATGCTCATAAGCATATCCACTACATGTGTGATCAAATCAAAACTAATAGCCAAATTGTCCCTTTCACCTGTTATCTCAACTGGGTCTCCACTGGATCTGACATGCATGTAGTTAACCGTGGCGAATCTTCAGTTGCATGTGAGTTCACTGATTAACTGAACTCTCACTAGTGCATGTTTAGTTACAACTAGTAAAACTGATCTTAACTCACTTAACTACACTTATAATTCTGTTGCAAATCCAACTCACTAAGTTATGAATGAAATAATAGATTAATACTTATTGTCTAATTTATTTAAGGGAAAAGTAAATTAGACACATGTTTCTTGTTGAATTTTCAACACTCTCTCTCAACAAGAAAGGGATTATCCTTCACCCCAATCCTGTCTCTATGATATTCGAATTATCTCCTGGTGAGCGCCTTCATTAGAATGTCTGCATCCTGATCTTCTGTAGGAATGTATTGAAGCAACATGATCTTCTGTTGCACATAATCTCTAAGATGATGATACCAGATATCTATATGCTTAGATCTGTCATGAAACACAGGATTAATAAAGAGTTTAATGCAACTCTGATTATCACAATAAATCACTATCAGATCTAAATGAGAACCAAACAAACCAACCAATATCTTCCTCATCCAGATAGCCTCACAAGCATCTTGACTTGCTGCCATGTATTCTGCTTCTGCTGAACTGAGTTCCATGGATCTTTGTTTCCTGCTGTACCAAGAAACAGCTGTAGATCTGATACTAAAGATCCCCCCTGATATGCTCTTTCTATCCGTTGGGTTTCCTGCCGAATCTGCATCCATGAAGCTATGCAACTTCACCTCATCCATCTATTTGTACCATAATCCATACTCAGATGTGCCCTTCATATATCTTAGGATATGCTTACCTGCCTTGCAAAAGAGTTTGGTAGGCTTAACCATTGATTGACTTAGCTGGTTAACCGCATAACAAATGTCTAGTCTCGTGTTCACTAAATACATTAGCAAACCTACTAACTGTCGATAGACAATAGCATCCACTAATTCTCCAGAAGTAGCATCCTCTTTCCTCTAGTTTCTTGGAATAGGAGTATCCATGGGTTTCCATCCCTCCATGTGAAACTTACCCAGTATCTCTCTTGCATACTTTCCTTGAGACACAAAAAGTTCACCATCTCGCTGCCATATTTCCAATCCAAGGAAATAATGAAGAAGGCCCAAATCCTTCATCTCGAACTCCTTTGCAAGGTCCTCCTTGCATGAGTGTATCAAATGCTCATCACCAGTCAGTATTAAATCATCAACATAAAGCACAATGATCAAAAGCTTACCCTCCACCACAATTTGGTATAGGTTTGCATCCGCTTCACTTTTGGTGAAGCCCAATCCAGTGAAATAGATGTCTATCTGAGTGTACCAAGCACGGCGTGCTTCCTTCATCCCATACAATGTTCTCTTGAGTCTGCACACATGTGAATCTCTATCAGAGGTCTCAAAACCTTCTAGCTACTCAATGTACACTTCTTTCTCAATGATCTCATTGAGGAATGTAGTTTTTACATCCATCTGATGAATGCGCTAGCCCATTTGCGTTGAGAGTGCAAGGATGGATCTTATGGAAGAGTACCTTGTGATAGGTGCAAAGGTCTCATCATAATCTATCCCCTCGATCTGTGAGAAGCCTCGGGCCACAAACTTGGCCTTGTATTTCTCCACACTCCCATCAACATCTTGCTTTACCTTATAGATCCATCTCGAACCTACCATAGATTTATCAATCAATCTTGGGACAATTTCCCATGCACTTTTTTGACAATGAAGTCATACTCCTCTACCATAGCATCAACCAATGTGGGGTCCTACACTGCTTCCTGAAAGGAAGATGGTTCGGTCCCAATGAATTTGATCATGAGAGCCATGTATCCAGCAAATCGATCAGGAGACTGTCTCTATCTGCGCTATGATGTAGGGGCTCCTACATTCTGTGCAACATCTAGTCTCAATCTGTCAGCTTCCATGGTGCGTTTTCTGCCATTTCTGATGGATGGATCTGCTTGAGTGGTTTCCTCCACTCCATGAACCTCTTCATGTGGTTGATCCACATCTTGAGACTCATCTTTGGGAACTAGTAGCTCCTCTTCTGCATGCAAGTCTAGCTCCCTCTCAAGCGACAACTGCATGGATTTCCCCTCATTGAATTTTATATCTCGTCGCATAACAGTCATCTTATTGTTTGGAAAATACACATGATAATTATGGGGTGTTTCTGTGTACCCCAAAAATATCCCAACTTTAGTAGTCAGTTCCAACTTCTTCCTGGCATCCTTGGTCACATGCACATAAATAGATGAGCCAAAAATTTTAAAATGAGAAACATCAGGTTTATTACCAGTAAAAGCTTCTTTAGGTGTACTCATGCCAAGTAATCTATGAGGACAATGGTTCTGCACATAAACCGCAGTATTGCATGCTTCTGCCCACAAATGCATTGGTAGGCCCTGATCATGCAACATCGCTCGTGCTACACCCACGATCGTTTTTCTCTTTCTCTCCATGACCCCATTTTGCTGTGGGTTATGAGGCATTATGAGTTCTCTTCGAATTCCTTCTTTGCTGCAAAAGTCTTTGAATTCATTATATATGTATTCTCCACCATTATCGCTCGTTAGAGCCTTCACTTGCTTCCCCGACTCTTTCTCCACCAATGCTTTAAACTCACAGAACTTTGAGAATGTTTGATCCTTCTTCTGCATGAAGAATATCCATCATGTACGAGAAAATTCATCAACAAAAATAGCATAATACCTATGTTTTGTTGTTGAATCAAATGAGCATGGTCCACACACGTCTGTGTGAATTCTCTCCAGAATTACCAAAGCACGGTTCTCCTTTTCATGAAAGGTGGACTTTACATACTTCCCTAGGGTGCACCCCTTGCACTGATCTAACTGAGCAAGTGTACCCCTTGGAAGTCCAGTAGATATTTGTTGCATGATCTTCAAGGCTCCATGATGAAGATGTCCCAATCTCCTATGCCATAATTCGCCCTCATCCAGGCTCACCACTTTTTCTGCCTTGCCTATCATGGCACTACAGCCATCTACCTCCAGCATGTAAAGATTCTTAACTTGAATCCCTATATTCTTGACTTGACCCATTGCTTTATGTCACAAGTAGGCTTTTCCACTGCTAAAAACAACATCATAGCCTTTGTCCTCCAACATTGCGACTGAGACCAAGTTTTTCTTCAGACCTGGAACATGCATAACATTTTTCAATTGAAATGGTTTACCTGACTCCCTCTGAAAGGTAATGGTACCAATACCAATTTCACTGTATCGTCCATCGTCACCCATCTCTATATGCATTCTGAGATTTGTCTCCTCCAAGTCAATGGAAGACTCTTTATCTCCCGTCATGTGGAAGGAAGTGCCACTATCCAAATACCACACCGATCCCGATGCACTTGAAGACATGCATGCAATCAAAGTGAAGTCAAGTTCAAATTGTGAGACAAGAGCCTCACCAGTTGCACCTCCAGCAACCGTCTTGTTCTTCCTCTTCTATGGACAGTTAGCAGCGAGATGCCCATGTTCTTGACAGTGAAAACACTTCACTTTGGACAAATCCAGCTTCTTGACCTTAGACTTGGATTTTGGATGGAATTTATTCCCTTTCCCTTTGCTTGCCTTGGCAGTCAAAGCACAATCCTCTTCATCATCATGCTTTGATGAAGATCCATCTTTTGTGTTCCGCCTGAAATCCTCTTGCACTAGATCCGACCATAGTCATTCCCAATCCGACAATTTTTCCCTTCTATTGACAAAGTCTTGATATCTTTGCCAACTCTTGGGAAGTCCTAGGAGTGCCAAGCTCACCAAATCATTAGCAACGACTGTTATTCCCACACTTCCAAGCTCATCCCAACATTGGAAAAACTTCATGAGATATTTTGGAATGGTGTCACCCTTCTCCATCTTGATCTTCCTGAGTTTATCTTTGAGTGCCAATTTCCAATGGTCACTACTTTTTTGGAACAGATCCGTCAAAACCTTCCACATTGCATGTGGTGTGGTTTTCCCATGGAGACTTGAGACAATGTGTTCTCATACTCCCTCCAATAGAATCCTCCTCACCTTTGCCACTTTCTTTTGCCATGCATCAAGATTTGCAGTGTCTGTCGCATCCTTAGGAACATCTCTGTCAATGTAATCCTTCAAGCCATTGTCTTTGAGCACTACCTCCATCCTGTCCTTCCAAGCAATGTAGTTAGAGCTGCCCTTGAGTGCATACTCCAACCTCAAGCCATTGAAATACATTTCGATCTCGCACCAAGAAAATCTTGCAAATTCGAATGCTATCCAACCACCAAAACTCAAATTATACAATATCTCTTTCCCTGGGAGCTTCGCACCCCACCTGAGAGAAGCCTGAGGGAAGTTTTCACCCTGCCTGTGTATAGCATGCAAACTTTCCTGGGAATTTCACACCCTGGCTATGTATAGCCTGCGAACTTGCCTGGAAGGTTCACACTGTAATGCACTGTAGGGTGAGGGGAGTTCACACCTCTCCCTTGAGCAGCCTGTGAGAATGTCAATGAAGTTCGCACTGTACTTCACTATAGGGTGAGGGGAGTTTGCACTTCTCCCTTAAGTAGTCTGCGAGAATCACCTTGAAGTTCACAGCTCTCCTTTTTCTAGGGTGTGAGAATTTATTCTTTGAGAAATGAGCATAGTCTACAGTACTAAAGTTCACACCATGCTAGAGACGGGACCAGCGAGAATGAAATTATGTTTGCACCTCACTTCCATAGCTCCGTGGCCTCCGTGGCTCTGATACCATGTAGAAATTTCAATACAAGTTAAGTATTTCCTGTGATTCTCCTGATCTAACAATTATGCCACTGTTAAATATAGAATCGCTTCTACTATTATTCTTGTGGAAAATTAAACCATGATCACAACCACAATCACAAAGTGAAATATCAAGAACACATAACACAAAAGTTTTTCCAGGAAAAAACCACACTATCATATATTATGTATATCATGAATCATGAAACAATCTCATACAAAACTCTAATCCAAGAGCTCTCAGTACAATACAATCGTCTCACACTGTCATACACAAATCAACAAATACATGTGCCAATTCCCGTGTCTAAACAACTTGCCTCCTCTGCACAAACTCTGCAATTCGAATTCTCACAATGAATTATTAGAATTAACTAGTTTGAACATGCTCATAAGCATATCCATTGCATGTGTGATCAAATCACAACTGATAGCCAAGCTGTCCCTTTCACCTGTTATCTCGACTGGGTCTCCACTAGCTTTGGCATGCATGTAGTTAACCGTGGCGAATCTTTAGTTGCATGTGAGTTCACTGATTAACTGAACTCTCACTAGTGCATGTTTAGTTACAACTAGTACAACTGATCTTAGCTCACTTAACTACACTTATAATTCTGTTACAAATCCAACTCACTCAGTTATGAATGAAATAATAGATTAATATTTATTGACTAATTTATTTAAGGGAAAAGTAAATTAGACACATGTTTCTTGTTGACTTTTCAACAAAAAGAAAATGGATTGCTTCCATTCTGGCAACTGGGGAAAATGTCTCTTCAAAGTCGATTCCTTCAATCTATGCATATCCTTTACATACGAATCTAGCTTTGTTCCTTGTAACATGTCCATCTTCATTCAATTTATTCCTGAAAACCCATTTTGTGTCGATCACATTCTTATTCTTTGGTCTTGGAACCAATTCCCAAGTGTCATTTTTCTCTATTTGATCCAATTCTTCATCCATGGCCTTAATCCAAAATTCATCCTTGTTGGCTTCTTCAAAACAGTTTGGTTCAATTGTAGATAAGAGTGCTAGGTGTGTTTGTTCTGGTGAACAGATTTTTCTTCTAGTCTCAACTCCTACATCTTTGTTTCCAATAATGTGATTTGAAGGATGATTCTTTTGTACTCGTTTGCTAGGTGTCTTTGGAGATACTTGTGTTAGCGATATTTCTCGTAAAGGGGGTTAGAATGCGAAAGAAAGGGTTAAAAACCCATTTGTCCTAAGTTTTGGTGTGAATGCGCCTGTGTTAAACGAAAATCAAGTTTGAACGACTGAGATTCGCGCGCCCAGATCAACGACGCACGTTGGATTCCGGACCCCCCTTGCCTTTCTACCTTTAAGTGGGGGGGGGTCCGGAATCGGGGGTGCACCTCTCCAACGGTCCAGATTAGTGCGCCCGGATCAATGACGATAAAGGTGATTTCGGACACCCCCCCCGCCTTTCTACCTTTAAGCAGAGGGGGGGGTCCGGAATCGTGGACGCAGCTTCCTCACATCCACGATCGAGGTGCCTGAATCAACGGCTCGTGAGCAGCCTCATCCCTCTCAGATGCCCTGCCTTTAACCCGCACGGGCCCTTCTCCCGTCATGTCATCTTCCTGCCCACCTTTCCCCTGCTGCCGTGTGTCATCGTTCCCCCTCTCCATCACTTGTCCACATGGCCTTTTCCTCGTCTCATCATCCATTTACCACCCGCCACGTGTCCCGTTCCTTTCCACGTCCACTTCTCACTAAAATGCATCCCTCACATCTACCCTCTTACCTCCTGTGCTCGATCCTTTGCCAAGTGTCTGTCCTTCAACCTTCCTCGCCTCCCTAGCTGTTCGAGCCTCGTCCTCGTAATCCGACGTCACCACCCCCGTCATGCGCCCCATATTTCGCACTGGGCTCTATGCCTACCCGTCTTCCAAGCTGTTCAGTTATTCTAGGTGGCGGTGTGAGGAGTATTCCATATACCGAAATCCTGAGTTGGCTGGGCCATTCTCAATCCCAAGAAGCAGTTATTGAAGCGGTTGAGGGTGGTTAGACATCGTCTCTGCCATAATGGGGACGTCCTGCAATGAATTAAAGGCACGTCGATTCACCGATGTAACTGTCAGAAGATCGATCGCGTCTGCCATAAGTTGCACGGTTATTCAAAGATTGCGGTTGCAGAGTGTCAGAAGCCATGCAGACGCAAAGCCTTCAATGCAATTTCTTGGTTCCGCTGCTGTTGTTGTTTTGAGTATATGTAGGCATTTTTTCCATTTTTGTATCTATCGATGGTAGAGCTAAGCTCCCGACTGTAAAGTTTCAGCAAGCATTCTGGTTTCCTGGTTATGCCTCTGTGTTTGAGATTTATTGGTTTATAACAAATAGTTCTCCTTTTTCCATCTGTTTTTCATCTTATGCCGGAGAGTTCACGGTTGAATGATTCACGTGGATTGTTACAGTTATGTTATGATAAAGGATTTGTCGTGACATTTTTGTATTCTCTGGTTTTCTGTGTTTGAATATAAAGAGACTTTGTGTTTGAATGCTTTCTCTTCCAGTCTGTTACAAACTTGATGTATGTGATAGAACTTTGCACTCTTCTTACGAAAGTCTTCCACCTACTCACCCTTTTACTACAACCCAATGTTTGGAGTTTATCAAGACCTCACTCGTTCATGCATGCTTGGTCTAGTTTATGAGTTGAGATGATATTGTTCTGAGTTTCCTTCCATTTGATCACCCCTTTTAAACAAATCGTGACATTAAACTGATGGGCGTCGGGCTCTGCTCCTACAAGAAATCTAGGAGTGACTTCCGGCTCCAACATTTCTGGCGCCGTTGTCGGGGACGAAGTTGAATATTTTCCCCGAGATTGAACGACAAAGATTAAGTTGATTCTGAAGGTGCATCAGATATCAGAACTTGAAGATTGCTACTGTGCACCTGGCGACTCCACTATGACGATTCCACTGCGGAGAACCCGTTGAATTAGTTGTGGCTTCTGGCGGTAGACACACGCAGTCAAAACCACAATTGCCCCTAGCTGCTACTAAAGAAAATTTGAAGGTGATTCTCAGAAAAGGAAAGGCTCCTCAAGGAGAAAGCTTCGCCTCTGAATCAGGTATTTCCCCACATCCTTCCATAAGAACTCCATTTTCTTATTCTCAGTTTCCTAGTCGTCCTTCCTCTGAGGTTTCCCATTTTCTGAATTTTGGGAGTGTTCCTGCTGAGTTTTCTCCTCCTGGTCTAGTATCAGAGGGAGAGATCCTTGTCACTCCCCCCTCCCTAGAAGTTGTGCCTCAGTACAGACATCAGAACTCATAAGGTTTTACTGCACCTGCTTTTTTTGATGCTACTGCACAGAGAGAAACACCTGCATATTCGGGTCCCTTGGACTTCTCTCTGTTTTCCCCGTCGTCTCCTGTGAGGACCTCTTTTCCTACCTCTCCTGTTCACACTCCTTCTCCTCCTAGTTCTCCTCCACCTAATATCCCTATGGTTGGTGCTAATCCCCCTCCGAATAGAATGGATGCCATAGTCGCGGCTAGATATGCTCCTTTAATCCTACCCCATCCTATGAATCCTCTCCCTACTGGAGACTACTTGAAGTATATGCCCAAGTTCACTGGGGAGGGAGACATAACTGCTGAGGAGCACCTGGCTGCTTTCTACAGTTATGCAGACAATCTGAACATTGAAAATGAAGATGTCTGGATGAGAGTCTTTGTTCAGAGCTTGGATGGTGAAGTCAGGAAGTGGTTCAGGGGACTGGCCCCTGGATCTATTGCTGGCATTGAAGCCCTCGACAATGTTTTCCTGAGGCAGTGGGGAGATAGAAAATACTACATATATTACATGACTGAGTTTGGGTCTCTGAAAAAGCAGGAAGGAGAGTCAGTCTCTGACTTCTCCAAAAGATTCAATAAGATGTATAACAAGATCCATGCAGAGATAAAACCCTCAGAGGCCTCTGCCCAAATATCCTATGCTGGTGCATTTGACCCTGATTTCTGTCTTTTATTAAGAGAAAGAAGAGCCACCTCCTTAGCTCAGATGCAAGATGCAGCCATAGAGGTGGAATCTAACATATTGGCAGCTGACAGACTGAGGAACAGGGCCGACACTAATAGGAGAAAGGGGAAGTCAGAAGTCTCAACTTCCGGCTCATCACTGCCCCACCCTCAAGTAAATGAGCTCACCCAGGTGATGAAATTTTTGAAAGAAGAAATGGAGAGATTGAAGGTGGAAAGGAAACAATGAAAAAGGGCCCTCAGAACACTGAGACCAGAACAGGTTTCAGAAGACCAAACAATTTTTCTCCTCCCACTATGCATAAAGAGAAAGAAAGGGACAGAGATGACCAAAGAATTCAGGCTCCCTTCCAGAACAATTTTGTGGCTGATGAAGAAGAAGTAGAAGCAGACGAGCCTGAACCCAAAATCCACTTTGTGGAAGTCACTCCTCCTTTCCCTCATCTAACCCAGTCAGCATATGAGGAATCCCTTATGAACAGTCAGCTAAATGAATTGAGCAAGGGAGACAAGGCTAGCAGTGGTTGAGGCAGGTATAACCTGAGATTCGACAAGAGGGCAGCAGCACCTGATATTGCTGAGTCATCCACTAGAGCAGAGAATCCTGCTGATGAGGTAGCAGATAGCCACAGAGGTAAGAAGGCCCAACTCCCCTCTCCCATTATCCAAAATCATGTCCCTGAAATTAGAGAAGTTCCAAAGTTTACATATTCCTTTAATTTCGAGCATGAGATTCAAAAGATCAGAATTCCTGTGCCCCTCACTGAGCTAATTAAACATGGTGAATTCAAAAAGCACTTCTCTGACCTTTTGAAATCTGAAGCTTCAGGCCCATCCACAGACTTCATAAACCGCCAAGATGAAAAGCCAGCATTTGTCCTAGGCCCTATGGTGGAAGACAGAGATGATTCATCCCCTCCCTTCTACACCTCCTTGAACATACATGAGAAGGTACTGCACAACTGTTTTATGGATTTAGAAGCCTCTCACAACCTCATGCCCAAAGCTGTCATGGAATAATTAGGACTGGAAGTCACCCGAGCCTATCACGACCTTTATTATTTTGACTCCAGGAGAGTGCAGTGTTTGGGAGTCATCAAGGACCCAGTAGTCTCCCTGTTTCAGATGCCAATGAAGAGCATGGTCATGGACATTGTGGTAGCTGATGTTCCCCCCAAGTTTGGCATGCTGTTGTCAAGGTCTTGGATTAAGAGACTTGGAGGGACATTACAGATGGATCTTACATATGCCACCATCCCAGTCTTTGGAGGGGAACATAGAAGAATGTACAAAGAAGCTCAGTTGGCCTACATTGTCAGTGATGAAGAAGACCCCACTAATCACCCCATCTTTTCACTTGACACTGGCTTGGGGTCTAGCTTGTTACAGGTCACTGAGACTTCTGAGGCCCCTTTGCAAGTCAGAAAGCAGCCTAGTTTTAATCAAGGGATGCCTCCTCTGACCACCTCTATTTGGAAAATGTTATTTGACGGAGCTTCTTCCAGTATAGGTGCAGGTGCCAGAGTGGTACTCAAATCCCCTTCTCAAGAGACTATATCTCTGTCATACAAGCTAGAATTTGAAGTCACCAACAACGTGGCAGAGTACGAAGCTCTGGTTATGGGATTAAGAGCTGCAAAGGAGATGGGAATCAGGGAAATGGCTGTGTTTGGAGATGTAGAACTCATTGTCCAGCATGTCAAAAATGTTTACCAGGCTAAGCACCCTCGGCTCAAGAATTACAGGAACGAGGTATGGGACCTAGTTGATAATTCTTTCCTGGCATTTAACATCTCTTTCATTCCAAGAGAAGAAAATGCCCCAGCCGACTTTCTAGCCTTCTAAGCTAGTCTATTCGAAGTTCCTGCGCCACCCACTACCCAATCTGATGTCGAGATAAGATACAGGCCCGCTGTACCAGACAATGTCAAACATTGGAAGGTATTTGAGGACGATCAGGAGATCGAAAAGTTTCTCCAATCATTAGATGACTTGATGAACGAAATTGCAAACCGTCAGATTATTCAACTACCAAGCAATCACATACCAAGAGGTCTGATCCCATTAGAAAGATTGTTCGATGGGAATGATGTGGCAGTAAGGGGGAGAGTCTCGGGTGATGATGTTGATACAACTGAGTGCAACATAAGCACACCAGAGGAGCCTAAGTTTTTCAAACTGTCAAAGAGTTTGACCAAGGAGCAGAGGACCGACTACACTGATTTGCTGAGGGAGTTTGCTGACGTGTTCGCGTGGACCTACGAAGACCTCAAGACATATGACACGTCAGTCATTGAGCACAAGATCCCACTGAAAGACGAGGCTAGACCATTCAAATAGAAGTTGAGGCAGATAAATCCTGCGCTTCTACCTATCATGGAGAGAGAGGTGAAGAAGTTGCTATATGCCCAAATCATTGTCCCCTTGAGATACTCTGACTGGGTAGCCAACTTGGTCCCAGTGAGAAAGAAGAGTGGAGAAATCAGACTCTGTGTCGATTTTAGGAACCTGAACAGGAGTTCGAGGAAGGACAACTATCCCCTGCCCAACATGGAACATATATTGCAGAAGGTCACTGGTGCATCCAGGATATCTATGATTGATGGATTTTCTGGCTATAATCAGATATCAGTCATGCCTGAGGACAGAGAAAAAACAGCCTTCACCACTCCCTGGGGTACATTCATGTATGCCAAGATGCCTTTAGGAATGATGAATGCAGGAGCAACATTTCAGTGAACCATGGACATAGCCTTCATCGGAGAAAAAGATAAGTTCATGGTGATTTACTTAGATGACATAACAGTCTTCTCCAAGACTGATAAAGAGCACCACTGCCACTTGAAGGGGGTTTTCCTGAAATGTCGTAGGTTTGGCCTTTCCCTGAATCCAGAGAAATCAGTATTTGCTATGCAAGAAGGGAAGCTGTTAGGCCATATAGTCTCAGCAGAGGGGGTGAGAATTGATCCTGACAGGGTAGAAGCAATCCAGGCCCTGTCACTTCCCAGATCTAAAAAGGAGGTCCAGGCATTTTTGGGAAGGATTAATTTCCTGAGAAGGTTTGTTTCAAATTTTGTTGAATTGGTGAAACATATTACGACCATGATTAGGAAGGGGAACGAAGTGAAATGGACCGCCGAGCCCAGAGAGTCTTTTGTCCAAATAAAGAAGGCATTGACTGAGGCTCCTGTACTAATCAGTCCTGATTATTCCAAATATTTTCTGATATTTTCTTTTTCTTCCTGTGATATAGTAGCGGCAGTTCTGTTGCAGAAAAATGATCAAGGGAAAGAGAAACCTATTGCCTTCTTTAGCAAGGCGCTGAGGGATGCAGAGCTCCGGTACGAGATCCTGGAGAAGCAGGATTATGCCTTGGTGAAAGCTCCCAAAGCTTTCAGAGTCTATGTCTTTCATTCAAAGGTCATTGCATATGTCCCTTCAACTTCTGTGAAGGACATTCTTATACAGCCTGACATAGATGGAAGAAGAGGTAAATGGATCACCAAGATCCTGGAATTTGATCTGGAGATTAAGCCCACCAAGCTGATTAAGGGGCAAGGATTAGCCAAGTTACTGGTTGAATCAAATTGCAAGGCCTTGGGAATCAATTTCATCAATGAGCAAGCTGAGTCATCCAACAAGGGTTCCCAAAGCACTGTACCACTAGCAGAATGCCCCTGGTACAAAGATATCTTGTATTTCTTGCAAGAGTTGAGGCTTCCTGATGGAGTGGAAAAAAGCAAGGCAAGAGCCTTAAAGCTCAAAGCTATCAGATATTGCCTCATAGACCAGGCCTTGTATTGGAGAGACCCCCAGGGGGTATTACTTAGGTGTCTGGAGCCACAACAGGCCCAGAAGGTTATATTCGACTTCCATAGCGGTCCCTGTGGAGGTCATTATTTCTGGAAGACCACAGCTCACAAGATCCTCCGAGCCGGATATTACTGGCCCACCTTATTTCCTGATGTCTGCAGGGAAATTACAGCTTGTATCAAATGCTAGAAATTCTCAGGGAAGCATCAACTCAAATCCCTGCCATTGAAACTTGTGGTGGTCTCAACACCCTTTCAGTAGTGGGGATTGGACTTCATCGGGGAAATTCATCCTCCTTCAAGAGACCAGCACCGATGGATTCTGACAGCGACCGACTACTTCACCAAATGGATAGAATCCGTCCCTACCAGAAGCACTTCTCACAAAGTAATCATCAGCTTCCTGGAAGACATCATAGCTAGATTTGGCTGCCCTAGCACAAATTGTCACTGACAATGCTTCCCCATTTCGGTCTGAGCCTCTGATCAATTTTTGTGAACAATTTGGAATTTCACTGATTCACTCCACTCCCTATTATCCTCAGGGAAATGGACTGGTAGAGTCCTCCAATAAAAGCCTAATCAAGCTTATCAAGAAGCTATTGGAGGACGATAAAAGAGCCTGGGACTCAAAGCTCAAATTTTCTCTTTGGGCTGATTGGGTGACAACAAAGAAATTGTTGGGCATCTCACCTTTCCAGCTGGTTTATGGAATAGAGGCCGTTTTCCCCACTCAGCTCGCCTTACCTCTGGCAAGTCTCCTCCAAGATTACGAAGGAGAACCTAAGCATGTGCTTAGAAGAATTCATCAGATGGTGGAAGTGCAGCAGATCAAAGAACAGGTCCTGGATAGAGCTTACATTCATCAGCAGAAGATCAAGCAAGCTTTTGACAGGAAGAGCAAAAAGAAGGAATTTGAGCAGGGTGATCTAGTGCTCAAATGGGATGCACCCAGGCAAGAAAAGGGCAAACACAATAAATTTGATGCACTCTGGTTTGGGCCTTTCAAGATCCTTGAAGTGTTTTCAAACAACACTTACAGGTTGCAGGATTTGGAAGGCAATGAAGTTTTTAGTGGCTCAGTCAATGGGCATTTCTTAAAGAAATGTTTTCTGTGAGCCGCAGTCGGCTCGTTTTGTTTCGTTTTGTAAATATTGTTTTTTTTTTTGTTTTTCGGACTAATAAATGACTCCATAGCCCAATATCAAAGGCACTAAGTCTGCAAAAAGAGTTCTTAGAGCATCACAGGGATGACTCTATCCCCCATGGAGCTGAATGTTAGCAATATTTCTTGTAAAGGGGGTTAGAATGTGAAAGAAAGGGTTAAAAACCCATTTGTCCTAAGTTTTGGTGCGAATGCGCCTATGTTAAACGAAAATCAAGTTTGAACAGCTGAGATTCGCGCGCCCGGATCAACGGCGCATGTTGGATTCCATACCCCCCTTGCCTTTCTACCTTTAAGTGGGGGGGGTGTCCGAAATCGAGGGCACACCTCTCCAACGGTCTAGATTAGTGCGCCCAGATCAACGGCGATAAAGGTGATTCCAGACCCCCCCCCGCCTTTCTACCTTTAAGCGGAGGGGGGGGGTCCAGAATCGTGGACGCAGCTTCCCGACGGCCACGATCGAGGTGCCCAGATCAATGGCTCATGAGCAGCCTCATCCCTCTCAGCTGTCCTGCCTTTAACCTGCGCGGGCCCTTCTCCCGTCATATTATCTTCCTGCCCACCTTTCCCTTGTTGCTGTGTGTCATTGTTCCCCCTCTCCATCACTTGTCCACATGTCCTTTTCCTCGTCTCATCATCCATTTACCGCCCGCCACGTGTCCCGTTCCTTTCCATGTCCACTTCTCACTAAAATGCGTCCCTCACATCTACCCTCTTGCCTCCTGCGCTCGATCCTTTGCTAAGTGTCTCTCCTTCAACCTTCCTCACCTCCCTAGCTGTTCGGGCCTCATCCTCGTAATCTGACATCACCACCCCCGTAATGCGCCCCATCTTTCGCACTGGCCTCTACGCCTACCCATCCTCCAGGTGGCGGTGTGAGGAGTATTCCATATCCTGAAATGCTGAGTTGGCTGGGCCGTTCTCAATCCCAAGAAGCAGTTATTGAAGCGGTTGAGGGTGGTTAGACATCGTCTCCGCCATAATGGGGACGTCCTGCAATGAATTAAAGGCACATCGATTCGCCGATGTAACTGTCAGAAGATCAATCACGTCTGCCATAAGTTGCATGATTATTCAAAGATTGCGGCTGCAGAGTGTCAGAAGCCATGCAGATGCAAAGCCTTCAATGCAATTTCTTGGTTCTGCTATTGTTGTTGTTTTGAGTATATGTAGGCATTTTTTCCATTTTTGTATCTATCGATGGTAGAGCTAAGCTCCCGACTGTAAAGTTTCAGCAAGCATTTTGGTTTCCTGGTTATGCCTCTGTGTTTGATATTTCTTGGTTTATAACAAACAGTTCTCCTTTTTCCATCTGTTTTTCATCTTATGCCGGAGAGTTCACAGTTGAATGATTCACATGGATTGTTACGGTTATGTTATGATAAAGGATTTGTGGTGACATTTTTGTATTCTCTGGTTTTCTGTGTTTGAATATAAAGAGACTTTGTGTTTGAATGCTTTATCCTCCAGTCTGTTACGAAATTGATGTCTGTGATAGACCTTTGCACTCTTCTTACGAAAGTCTTCCACCTACTCACCCTTTTACTACAACCCATTGTTTGGATTTTATCAAGACCTCACTTGTTCATTCATACCTGGTCTAGTTTCTGAGTTGAGATGATATTGTTCTGAGTTTCCTTCCATTTGATCACCCCTTTTAAACAAATCGTGACATTAAACTGATGGCCATCGGGCTCTGCTCCTGCAAGCAATCCAGGAGTGACTTCTGGCTCCAACAACTTGTTGAACTTGCTCTTCTACTTCTGTCTGCTTCTCTTCATCTTCATCTTCCTCTTCTTTTTCTTTTTCATCTTCTTCTTCAAAAAGTTGTTTCATTGATTTGTTTTATTCTTCCTTTGATTTTGGTCTTCCTGTTTCATCAATTGTTATGTTGATGCTTTCCACAACTTTGTTTAATATTAGATTGTAACACTTGTATGCTTTCCTTGTACTTGAGTAACCAACAAGTATCCCTTTGTCCACACAAGAGTCAACATTTCCCATTCTGCCATCTTCTCTTTTGATGTAGCATTTTCTTCCAAAAACTCTGAAGTGCTTCACATTTGCTAGTCTTTCTTTCCATAGCTCGTAGGGAGTTTTATCAGTGTTGTTTCTGAGCATTACTCTATTTTGAATGTGAAATGCTATATGCACTGCCTATGTCCAAAAAATATCTGTCAACTTTGAATCCATTATCATTGTTTGAGCCATTTCTTGTACTGTCCTGTTCTTTCTTTCAACAACTCCATTCTGTTGAGGTGTCCTAGCGATGGAGAATTGCCTTTTTATTCCATGATTGCTGCAGTATTCCATAAATTCCTTTGAGGTGAATTCTCCTCCCTTATCTGATCTTAAGCATTTGATTCTTGAATCCATCTCATTTCCAGCCATTTCCTTGTAGATCTTGAAATTTTCAAAAGATTCTGATTTGTTCTTGAGAAAGAAAACTGTAGTCATTCTTGTATAATCATCAACTAATAACATAAAGTA
>ML841686.1:12454-37990 GCA_009831015.1 Picea engelmannii | reverse complement strand
GATAGATAGTGGAGCCACATGTCGTATGACAGGAGCATGAGACATGTTCGAGAGCTTCACGGATTCTGACTTAGAGATGCATGTAGAACTTGGTATGGGGACCAAGCATGCAATGAGGGGATCTAGAACAATATCATTTCAGTTGGATTCAGGAGGAACATTGAGAGTGACGAATGTGTTATGGGTGTCAGAACTCAAGAGGAGTGTCATTGATTGAGAAGAAGGGATTTGACGTAGCATTCCAGGATGAAAAGGCACCGATCAAAACCAGAGGATATAGCTTAGACAAAGAAGTTGTCTTTGGATTTAGAGAGAGAAAATTAGGGACCAAGCATGCAATGAGGGGATCTAGAACAATATCGTTTCAGTTGGAATCAGGAGGAACATTGAGAATGATGAATGTGCTATGGGTGTCAGAACTCAAGAGGAGTGTGATATCAGTTTCAGTGATTGAGAAGAAGGGATTTGACATAGCATTCTAGGATGGAAATGCACCCATCAAACCCAGAGGATATAGCTTAGACAAAGAAGTTGTCTTTGGATTTAGAGAGACAAAATTGTATTAGTATCAAAGTGGTAGACAACAAGGAGTAGGTATCTTTGAAGGTTGATAAAAATAGAGGGAGTCATCCTTCAGGTTCATGTGAGAAGGAGTAGCCTTCCAATTATGTCAAGGAGTCATGGTATGAGATGGCCATGCAATATTCTCAGAAGCAGGAGGCTTCTAGCAGCATGTTCAGAGGTAGTGAGTCTTTGGAGACAAATCAAATCATGATGGCAGGGATAGCTTATGTGTCAGAGGGATCATCCAATCGGGTGTATTGGAGAGCAAACATGGTATAATATCTAGTAATGAATATTGATCCAACTCTAGGTGTGAGAAGTACCTTCCTCACTAAGATGGAGTGTTGATGTTAGTGGTAGCATAAGATAGGTACTTATGCATTGTCATGTGTCTAGCATGTGGAATTCTTCGAGAATATTCTAGTCTTAAGTTTACTTTAGTTAAAATGAATTAATTAAAGTAAAAGTGTTTGTATTAGTGAATTGAGTTATTTAAGGAACATGCTTAGCATGCAGCATGTAATCTAAATCTTAATTGGGTGTGAGAAGTAATCTCAATTGTAGATCACTTTGGAGATTAGAAATAGATTGTAACTCGTGATTATAAAAGAAAGGGTAGGGTGAAGGAGGAAGATAGTTACTTGTGTGAGAGACACTTGTGAGAGACTTTTGATGAGAGTTCAAGGTCGGGACTTTAGTGAGAAACCAAGGTTGAGAATAGAAAAGAAGGAATTTTGCTAGTGTGAGGAGTGTAAAAGCAAAGAAGTACTTTTTCTTACACTAGTGTGAGGAGATATCGCAGGTTGGGTGAAGATATTTTTTCAGTGTTGCACGTAGAGTGATATAAACAATAGTTGTTTCATCTAGCAATATAAAAGATCATTTGACACAACACTTGGCAAAAGTGATGGGAACTTCAATAAAAACATTGTACAAACATAGAAAATTTCGATTGCAAATAGATGCAAATGATGAACTCCCTTGTTGGACAGTGATTTCTAGACAACCCTACAAAGATAGACTTGCAGAAAATGTAAAAGAATCGGCATGTAATTGTTGGTTGACAGAATCTTGTGTTTCACCACATACAAGGGATGTGTTGCGACGAACAATAGCACGAAAACAATATGAAGAATATCCAAAACATATATTGTCAATGACACAAATAGAATTGTTCAATAAGTTCAAAGAAGAGCACAAAGAAGTTAAAATTTCCATCAATACATTTGTGCAACAAAAACTATGGTTTGTTAGACCTATCATTGTTTGTGACACTTGTTGTTGTCGTTATCATGTGGAATTTGATTTATATTATGACACGTTTCTTGATTTTGGTAAAACTTTATGGCCAAGTTCACCTCCTCCTCCCACATTTTGTGTTTTTATATCTAAAATTCTATGTGAAAGAGAAGGTGATGAATTATTTTGCGAAAAAAAATGTGTTGGTGGAAAGAAATGTGATCATTGTGGAAATCTAAGTTTGTTTCACTCAAAGTATCCTATTGATATGAATGATCAATCATTTTCTAATATAACAATCAATTGGAAGAGATATGAATATATCAACAGCACGGCGCCACATTCTTCAAATGTTATTTCCAAAAGGATTGATTTGAAAGTAGATAAAATCTGTGTGATAGATTTTTTGAAGAATTTTGAGGAAGAAATTTATAAATACACCAAACATTCACATAGAGCTCGATGGCAAGACCTACAATTCAAACAATCCCGTGAAGTGTTTCCACCAGGGACAATTTTGTTTGTAGTTGATAAATGTAATACATTAATGTATTATATTAATGTATTAATGTGTATAAGTTAATAGTCTATTAAAATATTAATGTAATGTACAAAATAAAGTAATAATTAACATATTAATTGATTCATATATTAATAATGTAATGATTAATTAATTAATACATTAATACATTATTAATTAATTTGTATTTCTAAAGTATTAATACACTAATAAAGTAATACATTAATAATACATTGATAAAGTACTAATACATTCATCTTAATGTATTTAGTAATACATTGATCTTAATGTATTTAGTAATACATTATTACATTATTGTAATGTATAAATTAAATTACTACATTAATGTATAATGTAACATCTTAAACAATTAATACATTAAAGTATGCATTGATTGATTGATATATTAATAATGTAATGTATTAATTAATTTATACATTAATACATTATTAATTAATACATTGCCAGAGTATTAATACACTAAAAAAAATACATTAATAATATATTAATACATCAATAAAATGAGAAAATAAATAGAAATTGTAGTGGACTTTGGGGACTCTTTGTTCTTTTCCCGCATATGGTCGCAAGCTACTAAGTCGGGCACTAGGGCCGCAGGCCCTTTCCCCTCGCACTTTTCCCACTCGCTGCCCCTCCCCCTTTCTCTGGCCTCCTTCAAGGCACTCCCCCTCTCCCTCCTTTTCCGTCACCCTTTTCAGGTTGCATACTCTCCCTCTCCCCCTACCCGACTTCCCCCCTCTCCTTTTCTCCCTTTTTTCGTTTAGCGACGACCTCTCTCCCACTTATGTTGGTCACCATGGCAACCTATGACGACCTAGTGGACTACTCCCCAGATCCTACTGACCTCCTACTCTGGACTTTTCCACCTGGCAGTCTGCACTTGTTCCTCGCCGCCTCGGACCCTCCCAACCCTACTCCACTACCTCCCTGTTGGCAGCCAACAATTCTTGTCGAATTTATCATAGTAAAATGTCGTCGCAAAGGGATTAAAAAAATTGTAGTTGCCTCCTGGTCCTTACAAACTTTTTTTATCCTTTTGGGTTTTGAGAAAGTTCATTGGCCTAGTTGTGTGTAAGAATTCATCGTTTTAATCTATCGTTTGTTTTGTTTAATTTCATGACTGAAAACATGAAATTATAACAAAATTTGGCTTGAGCAATCATCATACAGTTTATGATTTCCTTTTTTTATTTTGTGAATGGGATTGTAACTAAAGGGCATCTATATTATTCTTTTATAAACCTAAAAGTTTGTAAGCCTATCTTTTTCATTCGTTAATCCATTATTATAACAATTGATTTATCCACTTTGGGAGATATGACTTAGTCAATTTTATTTTTGATTATATGATTTTTACATTTGATATATGCTTCACTGCGCAGAACCTTAGGTTGAATTCGAAATACGAATCATGCTCTTACCAATCATGTCACGATCTTGTCACCCTAGTACTGGACTGACACACTCACATTCCACATCACTAGGGTAACTCAAACTTGCATAACTCAAACTTGCATTCATTATTGTAAGAGGTAAGTGGTGGTGATTTGGGTTTAGTATTCATTTCGCAGAATGGTTTACTATCATGCGCGTCCTCTGGTTATTTCCCACACAAAACTCCAAATGTTTGTTATGGTAGCCTCTCGAACCCCTGGGCATAGGTTTCCTCCTGATTATGCAGACCTCTTGCTACTGTTGTTTGTTGGAGAAGACAACCTACCTCTCGTTGTGCTTGTTATGTCTATGTGATAGTACCCATGGCACCCATGGTAAGAATAGAAACCAATGGTTCGCAAGCCCTCCTATCTCATGATGATGCCATAAACGACATTGTGGCACATGGCTAGGATGTTTTCATCAAACGGTTTGAGGTTTTTAACCTCGTTGTGGCCCAAGCTTTTGCTCAGACGTTTGATGGCACTACGGTTAAGATTGGGGATCTTCAGCTAGAAGTAACAAATACTTCCATCACAGAAGCTACAGGACTATCCCAAGAGGGAGAATGATGGTTCAAAAACACAAAAATCAAAGGCGTGCCCTGGAGTTTTCTCATGGTCTCCAAGAAATCGAAGTGTTTCCCAAAAGGTACACTAATTACTCTCTTCAAACCCCGATGACACGAACTACTCCTAATTCTTAAGCAATTCATAACATGTGAAGGTAGATATGGCTTGGTTTTCTTTTATCGTGTCCACTTGTTGATGGTTTTTCTAGGCTTCAAGTTAAATATTATTTTCTATTTGTTTATGAGTCTGCAGAAAATGTCTAAGCTTTATCAGAGACAGTAGTCAAACCTACTGTCAAGCCTTTTCCACCATGGTCCCATTTGAATCCTTGTGTTTTCTCATCTATCTAAGACTAGGGATACTTGGGAAAATTTCTTGTTTCGAAATAATTTCACCCTACCCGAGAATGAAATAGAATCACCTCGCCATATCAATAAAAACCTCAGTCCCTATAGATCCAACCCTACTATCGAAAACCTATGTGTTGATCCCCAAGAAGACCATGCGACCACAGATCGAACCTCTGTTGCTATTCGAAACCCATTGGGCAAAAAGCTACGATGTGATTTCGTGCCCATAAAGTCATTGGAGGAGGTTTTAGATGTGTTAAAGGATAGGATTCCTACTGTTCCTATTCATGAGCCGACTCAGGTGGTTTTAAAAAAATCAATTGTCAAGAAAAATCGCAGACATAAGGAACAGAGTAATTCGGACTTAAATTTTACAAACAAATACCATGCAGGCTCATATCTGGAATTTTGAGAAATCGTCAATGAGATCATCTGAGCTCGATCCCAGTGATCGATGTCGATGATCACTTGTCCGAGAATGAGATCGATAAATTTATTGCACAAGAGGATGTAGATTACCAATTCCTAGGAAATGAAATTGGTATTGAAGCTATATAGTATGATTTTGTTTCTAATCTCCTACCGTTCCTAAAAAACCAAGAGTGTTTCTCTGGTATATGGCACAATCTAAAGCAAATTGCAGGACAAACCAAAGTGCCCTCTGCAAAATAGACTCAACCTCTACCTATCATAGAACCAGTTCACTGTGAAAACTGTCTTGATTGGGTTGAAAGATAATACAGGGATATCCCCTATCTCCAAGCACAGTTAACCAAATGGTAGCACAAAACTAATTGCTCGAGAGGGAAAATGGAGAATTAAAAGCATTCATTCGATTGAACGCTGACAGGGCGAATAAGAGGATTAAATGGTTTGGTAATGTGATTATAAGGAACTCAACGAATTTCAACACTGTCATAAATTCAGACTTATGATATGCTTCTTTGTCTAATCTTTGAAATGGTAAAAAGTTGTTTTGATTCTTTTTATTTAATTATGTTGGAAAAATAAAATAGATAGATTTATTTTTCATTTTGTTTTTAATTTAAGACTAGCTACAAAATCATGAGATTATGTAGTCAGTCTATTTGAAAGTATTAGTTTGTATTGTTATCTAAAATTCGATTTTCTTTTATCATTTTCAGATAAACAACAGTTTATGATGTTATTTTCAAGGAGAAGGTCATGGATTAAGCGGTCAATAGCTTAGTAATTTCTCATTTTGGAAAATACAATATCATTTATGTAATTATTTTTTGATGTAAAAACTCCTACACGAGTATTCCTTTTGTTATTCTATTTTTGTAAAGCAAACTTATTTTCAGGGATCATCCTCTATCTTGTATGATAAGAGGTTATTGATCCAAGACATGTTTAAATAGTTGTTGTTGTTTAGTGTTAAGGACAAGTTTTTCTCGATTACAGTATGCACATACAATTTTTGGAAGTGATATGGGAAAGCAATTCGTTGTTGGTTTTAGACCTATGTGAATTGTACAATGCTTGTTTCATTGTAATTCTCCTGTTATTTATATGTTATGAGTTGTTATTTGTGTTGATTTAGATTTAGCCTTGTATTCACGTGATATTTCATACAATTGCTTATTTGAATGTTGTCCATGATCTGTTGGTTCAGTTTGTACTTGTGATCAATCAATCATTTATTTATTTTTGAGTTTACTTCTGATATTAAATGATTGATAATATCAATTCCCAGGATTGGGATTTATTTGTCTTCAGCTATTGGTTATCTTGAGGTCACAGGATTTTTAATTAGTTATCTTTCTACTTTTATAAATTCACTCCAAATATCAAACACTTCTTTGAATTTATTCAGGAAGTACTATGATTGTTTTGTCATAGGTTTCCCTTAAATGCAGGACAAGCAGGAGCTCACACAACACAAAGAGATAAACTTAGTTTGTTGATCATCTAGAGGTTAGTTCATACGTTATTTATTTAAATTATTTATGAATGAATAATGATTACGTTATCTAGACGTTAATTATCTTTGACTGTTTTCGTCAAATCGTTACAATTATATTCATTCACTATTTAATAGTTTAATATTTTGATCATTAGAATAAGTTTCGTTTTTACTTAATCAGTTTAAGAAACATCATCTCAAAAAATCATTTTTGCAAAGCTTTGATTAAACTTTGCAAATTGTATATCATCATTGTATATTAACAATTTTGATGTACATTTGTGATTAATGTTTATTAAGTTAGTTTGTTTCCTTTAGTTATTTAGTACCCTAGTTGGATAACAGAGCCATTAAACCCACCAGGTTAGATCATACCAAGCGGATTGGGTTAATTAGACAACCCTGGTCCGGATCTATCCTTCCAGTTGACGGTGTGTCATAAACTCTCGTCAAAACTCCTCTGAACTACTCCTCCACCAACCCTTTGGAACTCATCACCTCCTCCTCTAGCTCCCTCCCACTTTCCCCACTACCCACAGAAGTCTACTCTGCCCTTTATCCATCGTTTCTCTTCTCTCCATACCATCACACCCAGAACCCTCCATTCCCCCCCTCCCTTACTGATTATCTCCCCAACCCACCCTGGAAAAACCCCTCCTCGACACTAGACTATTGGGTGCCCCCCCTCTCCCAAAGACTTTCCCTCTTCAACCACCCCCCACATCGGACCCCTCCCCTGAAAGTTTTACCCACTAGGAACCAGGGCTCCCCCCTTCCTAGTTTTACCCAGACCTTGAGCAGGCCTTCCCCCTTCCCATTAGAATTCTCCGGGAGATTGGGCTTATAGCTTCCAACTTGAGCCCTTCAAATCTAAATGGTTGGGATGACATTCTAGGTGACTCCTCGGGCACTCTTGGCCCCCCAACAGCAGATACCACACCTCCACCTGGCCAAAGTCACGCGAAGCGCAAAAGAAACAAGTGCATCTCGGTTGCAGCAATAAAATCGAATATCATCCTCGGTTAGGATATTGTTATGGTGGAAGCCGCAGTTATGGATGACAAGACCCTGGTGGGGAAATCATATGGGCGTCACTTCAATTTCAAAACCCTGCAATCCTGGGTTTCAGATTCTTAGCGCGGCTCTCCCCCTCAACTCAGTAGACTCTCAAAAGGTTGGTTTATGTTAAAATTCGCAAACCACACCTTAGCCAAAAAATACCTTCTAAGTGGTTGGAGCATCGACTCCACCCCTATACTCCTGAAAAAATGGGAGCCCACCTTCGATGTAGCCACAGAAAGGATGGATACCATCCCCATTTGGGTTCACCTGGAAGGACTCCCACCACAGTATTGCTAGGAAAAATGTTTCCAAGTGATTGGAAACGAATTAGGGAATTTCATCAAAGCAGATATGTCATTCAATAAAATGAGAGAAATGGTTGTTGCATGAATTCTTGTTTCCCTCAATATTAGGCTTGGTCTACAAAAACAATTCAAAATGATGGATGGAGGAAGCACTCACACGTAGATTTTAGACTATGAAGGGATCCCCTTCCGTTGCAGACGTTGCCATGAACATGAGCACATACTGAGGGATTTTCAACAATCATATCATGGTCGTTCTTCAAACTCGCCTCCTACACAAAACTTACCACGCCACAGACTATTTTCCAACCACAACACTAGCTCATCACACTCACCCTCGGAGCACCCTCAACTCTCAAGAAAGAAACAAGCAATCCCAAAGAGCAGACATACTACATCAGGCATTGAAGCTCGGCCACAGGCTCCCCCCGGTTGGAAGCCTCTCTAGCAGCTGACCCCCCCACCGATCAACTTTCACACTCACCAATCCACACTTTAGTTGGTAAGCATCTAAATTATCCTGCCCATTTTCCTATCAACAGTTTCATTCACTCTTTTCATTTTTTAAAATTGGAACCCCCCCCTCTCTGCAAAACCTCCCCTTTCCATCCCTCTAAACCCCTTGGAACCCCCATTCCCTTCCTCCCTTTTTACCCCCTCCTCCATCCTCCCCCACCATTTTCCTCCCCCCACCACCCAATCCCCCCCTGCCTCTTCCTCTGAAAACCCCTCCTCGTCCGACTCTGAGGACTCAGCCATCAAATTCAACCTCAGAAACCGCAACATCTTGTTTCCAAATTTTTATGGGAGCGGGCTAAGCACAGTATCAGGTATACAAAAATCAAAAAAAGGTCGCAGTCGATCTTCCCACCTCTCCAAAGCACAAAATTGTGCCTTACTTAACATCACTTCTGGAAGAAAAAGATCCATTTATGGTGCCCTTGGAGCATCGCAAACCCCAGTAGGGTTTTCCCCATGAAATTCCTCTCCTACAATTGTCAGGGTTTGGCAAGTCCCCAAAAAAAACTTTCATTAAAAAGGTTGATAACACTACATCAGCCTACCTTAATTCTACTACAAGAAACGATGTCTTTGGAAGCTATAGTAACCTCATCCCTTGAATCCTCTTTCCTTCCTGGCAATTCCTTGGGATAGATGCAACATGATGCTCAGGTGGTCTTGCAGTTGATTGGTGTAAAAAATCAGTTAAGCTACAAACCTCTTGGGCATCAGAGTCTTTCCTAGGCGTCGATATCTTTCTGGAAGGATTGGGGTTAGAACTCAGGCTTATAAATGTGTATGGTCCCTACTTTGATTGGATCACTTTTTGGGATACACTCTTCAAAAAGAACCTCTTGAAAGAGAAACCTGTGATTCTCAATGGAAACCTAAACCCCTCCCTTGGAAATGTTGAAGTCTGGGGACCGTCGACACGACCAGACCCCCTTTCTGCCCGCATCACACACCTCTTCAACGATATGGGCTTCATTGATCTTCCACCCGTCAAGCTACTACCCATTTGGAGAAACTTGAGGACTGGAGATGCCAGGGTGGAAAAAATATTAGATCATTTTCTTGTACACGAATCTCTCCTAAACTCGCCCCTTACAAGGGCTCGATAGGAGAGGAGACTCGAACCACCACCCTATTTGGTTGGAACTAAACTCTAGGCCAAAGAAACTAGCCAGTCCGTTCAAAATCAATGAAAAATGGATTGGGGATGAAGACTTCCAGTCTTTGGTCAAAAGAAATTGGAAGATTTATGATCCAGCAGAGGGTTCCCCTGCTACTGTACATTTTGTGGAAAACTTAAAGCGTTTAAAAAAACTAACCTTAACTTGGGCCAGTGGAAAGTGCATCAGAGAAGAAGCATAACTAAGACAAATCGAAGAACATTTTGAACATATCTCCTTCTCTGAGGGGGATGCTATCACACTCAGCAGTCAAAAGAAAACTTAAGATCACTAGAGACCCGTCTCAAAAATCTCCTAGACGAAACAGAAGCCGAATGGGGCCTCAAAAGTATAGTCATTTGGTTGGACAAAGGAGATGAAAACACAAAAAAATTCCACCCTTTTGCAAAAGGGAGAAAGGCCACAAACACTATCTGGAATTTACAAGGCCAAGGGCGCTCTCCAGACATCTCTTTTGAGGATCTAGCACAACTAGGGATCACATATTTCAAAACTCTCTTTAAAGTCAATTCAAGAGCAAACATTGTAGACATTATTAAATCGGGTCTCTACTTCCCCAGTTTCGTGGATGAAGATGCAAACAAAGATCTCTTTGTTGAAGTTACGGGAAAAGAACTAAAATAAACAATTCATAGTTTCCAAAAAGATAAAAGCTCGGGGCCAGACGGATGGACCATCGAATTATTTGGGGCCTTTTTTGATCTAATAGGAGCATACCTCCTTCAAGTTGTAGAGGAATCAAGGAAAAATGAGTATATATATGCACCTATAAATACAACCTTTATCGCCCTCATACCCAAAAAAGATGAACCTCAATCCTTCGATAATTTCCAGCCCATCTCCCTCTGTAATCGTCTCTATAAAATTATAGCCAAAATTATTGCGAGAAGACTAAAACCCATTCTCTCAAATAATATCTCAAAAGAGAAATTTGGGTTTTTGCAAGGAATACAGATACATGAAGCTATCGGAGTAGCTCAGGAAACTCTACACAGCCTAAAAATCACAAAATCCACAGGAGCCATTCTAAAAATTAACCTGTCAAAGGATTTCAACTGAGTAAATTGGTCCTACATTAGACTCCTTCTCACTCATTTGGGTTTTGAAGTTCCATTTATCAAATGGATCATGGCATGCCTAAACTCGATATCTTTCGCTTTACTAATAAATGGGGCAGCCACCCCTTTCTTCCACTCTGAACGAGGTCTGAGGCAAGGATGCCCACTCTCGCCTCTTCTCTTTCTCCTGGTGGTCGAGTGCCTCAGTCAAGTTATAAACCATGAAGTTCGCTACAAGAATCTTACTGGAATCTCGATCGCCCCAAGATAAAAAATAACCCACCTTCTCTTTGTGGTTGACATACTACTTTTCTGCAGTGGTCGACGACAAGATGCCGAGAAATTGGATGAGATTTTAAAAATGTTTCATCTCGCCATGAGCATGATCATAAATGTACATAAATCAATACTGTCATTTTATCGGATGGAAGCGGGTACATAATCTTTTTTCAAAGCCCTTTTCCCCTTCAAGATTGTAAATTTCTAGGAAGGAATAAAATACCTTGATTTTCACTTAAAACCAAATGATTATTAGAAGTCGGACTGGTGATGGCTACTAGCAAAAATGGAAAACAGATTAAAAGGCTGGAGCTTCAGATGGCTATCGAGAGTAGGAAGGATCACTTTGACAAAATCAGTACTAGAAAGCATCCCAGTCTATTGGATGTCTCTAGCATGGATCCCCAAAGGATTACTAGAAAAAACCAGAAAACACTACTTTTGTTTTATCTGATCTGGCACACAGAAAGCGTTCACAACACCTTGGGCCAAATGGGATATTTTAGCTTGCCCCAAATCTTTGGGGGGATGGGGTTTAAAAAACATTTTCTTGTTTGCAAAAGCTCCGGCAGCCAAATCTAGTTGGATATTACTCACCACAGACATTATTTGGTCAACTATTCTAATACATAAGTACATAAGACTGAATTCCCTTGAAGACTAGATTTGAAAACCTGATATTTAAAAAAAAAAAAAACCAGCTCCATTATTTGGAAATTCATCCAAAACTATTTAAGGTAATTTCTAATGGACTATCATGGAAAGTGGGCAATGGATCTCGCTTACGAATAGTATTGGACCCTTGGTCGGGCAGTGGGATCAATCATTCATTGAGGCCCAAGTTGATTGACAGTCTACATCAACAAGGTATTTACTACCTCACACAAGGATCAGACCCCTACACCACAAACATCTGGAAACAAGGTTGGAAAAATGTTGAAGCCCTTGGGTTACATGATCCACTCTTAGAACCTTGGAACAGATACATCTCGTCCCTCCAATCCAGCCACATACACATCACAAAAGAAGAAGATAAACTCGTATGGAAAAAATATCCTCTTGGTAATTACACCCCAAAGCTAGGTTATATCACTTTAAATTTTGACCTACAACAAGCAGAAACAACCTGGTGGTGGAGAGGACTCTAGAAAATAAAGTGTCCCCAGAAAGAAAAAAATTTCATGTGGTGTGTACTCAATAATAAATCCCCCACTTGGGACAATATGATAAAAAGACGCATTGAAGGACCTGTATGGTGTGCCCTTTTCAAAAAAGGAATTGAAAACAACACTCACCTCTTCATCCACTGTCACTTCTCCAAACAAGTCTGGAAGGACTCCTCTCTACTCTTAAAATAGAGACTCACCTGGGAGGGATGTTCTGTTGAAACAACTTGGCAACACTGGATCCATCAAAAAACCCTCAGGAATGTACTAGCTCTGCCCGTTATCATCTGTTGCGGGATCTGGCTAGCATGCAACAAGGAAATATTTCAAGACAAACCCTCCCTCCCGGAACTTACAGTTGCAAAAGGACTTGCATTCTCTCACACTTCCCACAGGAAAAAGCTTCCCCTCCCACCCGCTCCACCCCCTCTCCTCCTATTGACTCTACAAAGCCCTGGGCTTTTTTTTACGGAGCTTCACAAAATCAACTCTACGGAGGAGGTGCAGCTCTTTACCTCTCCAACAAACACTTCTTCAAACTAAAAATGGGACAGGGAACAAGAAAAAACAACCATGTTGAACTCTTGGCCCTAAAACTACTTCTACAAGTTGTTGGGGAAAAAGGAGTCCAAAATCTCCAAATTTTTGGAGATTCCAAAATTGTAATCAATTGGGCTAGCAAACAACATTCCTGCCAAAGCATCCTTTTGCAACCAATCTTAGAGGAAATCTTCAGACTGCTACACACCCTTAATGATTACTCTTTCAAACATGTTTACAGGGAACGAAACCAGCTAGTTGATTCTCTCTCAAAGTTGGACTACATCTTCCACATGGAACCTGGAACATTTTGGAAACAAAGGAAGAAGACACATCAAAGTTCTTCCATCACCCCTTTATAGAGGCCTTGGGCTAAAACTCCATCCAGTACTCTCCTGTTATTTTGGAAAAAAAATTGGAAAAAACAGTACTATCATAAGAAGATTGACTATGGCATAGTACATTGCCACTCATAGACAACTACAGGATTTCTGCAAATCTGATCGGCATTAATATATATGTATCACTCAATGTACTATAATTTCTCATTTTAAGGACAGAAGGACAACACACCTGATGAAAATCAGATGGAAAGTGCTCAGCACATACAGAATGTAATTTTTGTTAAATATAATGTAACCTCAACAGTCTAACTGTACACTGCCAGTTGTCCTGGCCAGCTGTACTTTCTATTCTTGATTTGCTTGAGCCTATTTAGCTCAGTTATTTCCCTTTTCATAGTATCTCTTCACACCTTCTTCATTAACTCGTCTCATTGTACTCTTCTTCATATATTCTAATATATTGTTTTATGTTCTATTCTTTCTCTCTGCATTTATTGCTTCACAATTTATCATGGTATCAGAGCTACATAAGTAAGCCTCTTCACACAGGCTGGAGAGCAACACGATCCTCAAATAGCGCAGAGCTTACACGGATTTTGAGAGCATTCGACACAGACTTTTCACAAGGCTTGGAGAGTTGTCTGTCATACTCTCGAAAGATTCTCGAAGGAAAAATCCACGAGGAAGCTATCCGCTCATACTCTCAAAAGATCAGCATAAGAAGCTCACGCACCGAAGCAGAGCATACAATGCTCGAAAGATCGATGAAGAAGAGTGTGCAGAAGAAGAAACTTTAAAGATTCTTGTAATTTTCAAGAATCATCAAAGAATTCACGAAGAAGAGCTTAAGAAGGCAGAAACGTTGAAGATTTCACGGACATTTGTTCAAGTTCGTGGAAGATTGTTAAAGAAAGAAGAAGTGTTTAAAGAATTGCAGGAATTCTTCAAATCTGTCAAAGACTGCAGCAGAGAACAAAGAACTTGGGAAATTCTTTCAAATCTTTGAAAGATTCACAAATTTTTCTTCCACAGGAGAAAATTCCTTCAAATGCAGCAAAGAACGCATCTCATGTGCAAAGAATAGCCATTGATGTCGTAAGATTCATCCTGCGAATGGATCCAGAGTGGGAAACTAGTTTAGAAGGGACGAAGAGAGCGCGGAAAAGGCGAAAGAATTTCACCCGCTAGATCTTGCACAGAGGACCGACAGCCATTGGATCAGCAAGAATTTGCACGAGGTTTAGTCCTCTGAAGTGCACAGGAGAAACTTCAACTTGTGAAGTCGCGAAATCCCGACATCATCTGGACCGTCCATCAAGAAACACGTGGCGAGATCTCGGCATTTCGCTGACTAGCAAGGTGTAAAGGTCAGAAGACTGGCGTGAGAATTCGCGAATCGTGAAATCACAAGTCATTCTAGACCATTGGATCAAGATAGATCGTGAGCCGTCGATCTTATCCCATCACAAAATCGGGGATCGGGAGTTGGACGAGCGAAGGAGACTGCTCTCCAAAACCCCGATACGCGAAATCCCGACATCACGTATCGTGAAATCCCGAGAGGATTATGAGCCGTCCATCTCAGAGGACAGGTGGCAGCAGATCCAGGCCATCACTCCATCGACATTTCGGAGTTCGAGATATAGGAGGTCTTGTTGACGAAAGACACTCCATGGTGAAATTCGCGAAATCACGATTCATGAAATAGCGATAAGATCACAGTTGTCCATTTGTTTGGACACGTGGTGGAGATCGAGGAAACCGTCGGCATATCGGCTACTGGGGTTTCAAGTTGTCAGAGGATTTGGAGTCGCAAGTCGCGAAATCGCGAAACGACAAGGACCGTCCATCGTAAGGGAACGTGTGGCACCAATCAAGGCCTTCGGGGAAAGTCCCGAAAGGAAAACGCCATCGGCATTTCGGGAGTCAAGAGACCAAGTGGTCGCACGTTTGAGTCGCGAAACCCCGAAAGCAACTGCGGTCATATCAGGAGAGGTCATGTGGACCAAAGGTATAGCCCAAGGGGCTAATTATGGTTAACGCCATTTCGGCAAATCGGCATTTCAGAGTTCGTGGTTTCGAAAACTCTGGGACAAGAGGTATAAACTCACAAAATAACGAATCGCGAAATCCTGATAGGATCTGGACCGTCAGATCATAGGAAGATCTGGACCATTGAATTGTCCAAAGGAAAATCTCGGCATTTCGGCAAAATTGAAAGACAAAGAACCGGAAAATCTCGTAGCGCTTTAACATCAAGGCGTGTGGTCACATTGCATGGTGACTAAGGCCAAATTCAAGGCCGATAAGCTCTCTTCGGCCATCAGCAAATCGGCGATTCGGCGATTGGAGGTTGGAGAGACAAGAGATCGAAGGACTTGTATAAGGAAGTCCCGACGTCAGAATCGCGAAGCCAAAAACCTGCGAAATCTTAAACGTAGAGTTCTGAAGTCACTGCAAATTACACGCAGGAGACAAGTAAGTAAGAATTTTTTTTTGTTTTGCTGAATTCCTTAAAAGATGGCGTCGTCTAGCAATTTAGGACCAACTCAGGGTCCGATTCTTCTTGGAAAGAACTATGAGTTCTGGTCTCTTCGGATGAAATCCTTCTTGCAAGCACAAGAGTGCTGGGATCCAGTGGATCATGGATATGTGGAACCAGATCCAGCAAACCTGTCTACCATGACTAATCAGCAGAAAATTGCTCAGGCAACACAGAGAAACAAAGAAAATAAAGCTAAGTTTTGGATTCAAAATTCTATGGATGACTCGATTTTCTCAAAAATCACAGGCGTTGGTACTTCAAAACAGGCCTGGGACATCCTTAAATCTTCCTACCAAGGAAATGGCAGGGTCAAAACAGTTAAACTGTAGACCCCGAGGACGCAATTCGAGACTCTAAGGATGACAGAGTTCGAAAATGTGGATCAGTTCATGACCAGAGTCATGGGCATCGTGAACCAGATCAGACTGACTGGTGAAACCATCACTGATCAACGCATTGTTGAGAAAATCCTTAGAAGTTTACCAAAGAAATTCAAAATGGTGGTAACAGCAATCCTTGAATCCAAGGATCTGTCAAGTTTTTCAACAGATGAATTAATTGGTTCTCTGGTGACACATGAGACTAGACTGCATCTCACAAATGAGTCAATCTCCAATGCTTTCAAAACTCAATTTTCCTTCAGCAGAGGGAGAGGCAGAGGAAGAAGCAAAGGTCACCAAGGAAGAGGGAGCAATCAAAGTAACCCTCACTCCAGTGGAGGAAATAGACAACAGTATCTAAATCAAAATTTTCAAGGTCAAAGACAACAACAACAAAATCAACATCAGAATTTCCAGACTCAAAGAGGCAGAGGGAGAAGATCAAATGAGAAATCAAGTATACAATGCTATTACTACAAAAAGTATGGGCACTATGAATCTAAATGCAGGAAGAAGTAAGCAAATCATCTCTCAGGCAGAGCACATGTGTCAAATCATACGGGAGACACCTCAAGAGGTATGTTTCTCTCGTGCCTCAAAACTGAACAACAACCTAAAGATCTCTGGTTGCTGGACAGTGGATGCAGCAATCACATGATGGGTAACAAAGAATTACTTTCATGCATTGATTCTTCAATCTCATCTGATATTACACTTGGAAACGATTATTTAGTCAAAGTTCAAGGAAAAAGAACTGTTCATATTCTTACTAAACAGAATGTAAATAAAGACATAAACAATGTCTATCATATTCCAGATATGAAACATAATTTTCTAAGTGTAGGATTGAACATGGCTATAAGGTACTTTTTGAGGGAGCATCTTGCAAGATATTTGACAAAATCCCAAGCAGAAAATTGATTTCTGAAATCCATATGACTCCAAATAGGATGTTTCCCCTTACACTCAGAACTGCAAATCTGATTCAACCATATGCACAGAGTGCATCTACCCTGAATGAAACAATGGTTTGGCATACAAGATTTGGACATCTACCATTTCAGAGTCTAATTCTTCTTCAGAAGAACTCCATGGTCAAAGGTCTCCCTATATTTAAAGAGCAAATTCCCCCATGTGAGTCTTGCATACTTGGAAAACATAAGAGAACTAGTTTTCCACAGTCATCAAATCAAGCCAAACAACATCTTGAACTTGTTCACACTGACCTATGTGGACCAATGCAAACAGAGTTAATAGGTGGTAGCTTTTACTTTCTAACGTTTATTGATGATTTCAGCAGAAAAATCTGGATCTATTTTCTCAGACACAAGTCTGAAACTTTTGCAAGATTCAAAGAATTCAAGGCAGAAGCTGAAAAATAGAGTGGCAAATATATCAAAGCACTCAGGTCTGATGGAGGAGGAGAATACAACTCCAGAGAATTTGCAAATTTCTGCGAATCACAAGGCATTATCATGCAAACAACAGCCAGATATACTCCACAACAGAATGGAGTGGTTGAAAGGAAAAATCAGACAATAATGAATATGGCAAGAACACTTCTTAAAGAGAAAAGTTTGTCAAATAGGTTTTGGGCTGAAGCAGTAGCATGCTCAGTTTATCTCCTAAATAGATCTCCAACCACAAGTCAAAAGATGAAAGTTCATCAAGAAGCATGGATTGGGACAAAGCTCAATGTAGCGCATCTAAGGACATTCAGATGCATAGCATACACTAATACCTTCTGAATTAAGGAAGAAATTGGATGACAAAAGTGAGAAATGTATTTTCACTGGATATAGTGAAACATCTAAAGCTTACAGGCTTTACAATCCAATCACCAAGAAACTAATTCTCATTAGAGATGTAAAATTTCTGGAAAATCAATTCTGGAATGATTCAGAAAATCAGCAGATGGACAGTCAAAATCCATTGCTGCCAAGTTCTGAAAACGCAGAAAATTCAGGACAGCAAGTACCTCAAACTATTCTTCCAAGATTGCAGGCACAAAGGCAACCTGAAAATTCTCAGGATAACTCAACTTCCAGCAGAGAATCATTCTCTGAACCACAAAATCAGAGAACTCGAAGTTTGAGAGAAATCCATCAACAGTTGGATGACTTTGAACAACACAACATTTTTGCTCTAATGTCATGTCAACCTACATCCTTTAAGGAAGCAACTAAGGAGCCACATTGGGTTCATGCCATGAACCAATAAATTGACTCCATTGAGAAGAACAAGACATGGGATCTTGTTGATTTGCCAAGACACAAGAAGAGCATTGGTGTCAAGTGGGTTTACAAAACTAAACTCAATGAAAAAGGGCAGATTGAAAAACACAAGGCAAGACTTGTTGCCAAAGGATTCTCACAACAACCAGGTATTGATTATGGTGAAACTTTTGCTCCAGTAGAAAGATTGGACACCGTAAGGACTCTATTGGCCATAGCAGCCCAACACAAATGGCAAGTATACCAGATGGATGTCAATTCAGCATTCCTGAATGGTTTCTTAGAAGAAGAAGTTTATGTCGATCAACCACCTGGATTTGAAGTCCAAGAGCACCCAGCCAAAGTATATCGGTTGAAGAAAGCCTTGTGTGGCTTAAAGCAAGCTCCAAGAGCTTGGTACAGCAGAATTGACACTTATCTGATCCAAAGTGGTTTCAACAGAAGCCAAAATGAGCCAACTCTTTACACCAAAACAGATCAGCACGGTAAAATTTTGATTGTATGTTTATATGTTGATGACATGATCTATACGGGAAATCTTGAGTTAACAAATTTTAAACATGCCATGCAATCTGAGTTTGAGATGACAGATCTTGGCATAATGAAATATTTTTTAGGGATTGAGATTAATCAATCAACCAAAGGCATTTTTGTCTGTCAGCAAAAGTATGCAGCAGACATCGTCAAAAGATTTCGCATGGAAGAATGCAATCCAGCAGAAACCCCCATACCACTAGGCACAAAATTGAGCAAGAATGATGAAGGTCCTACAGTGGACTCTACCATGTACAAAAGTTTAGTAGGCAGTTTGTTGTATCTTACAGCAACTAGGCCTGACATTATGTATGCAGCCAGCCTTGTTTCTAGATTCATGGAATCCCCCAAAGATTCTCATTGGAAAATGGCAAAACGAATTTTGAGATGTGTTGCAAGAACTCTCAATTTCGGCTTATGGTACACTAAATCTGATAGTAATCAACTTTCTGGTTACACAGACAGTGATTTTGCAGGCAGCCTAGATGACAGGAAAAGCACATCTGGACATGTTTTCACCTGGGATCGAACCTAATCTCATGGGCATCAAAGAAGCAGCCAATTGTTTCAATATCTTCTGCAGAGGCAGAGTATGTCGCTGCTACCTCAGCTTCATGTCAAGTTGTGTGGCTGAGAAGAATATTGAAAGATATGTCACATACAGAAAAGGATCCAACTCCTATTTTATGTGACAATACTTCAGCAATTGCTCTATCCAAAAATCATGTGTTTCATAAGAAAAGCAAACACATTGACACTCATTTTCATTTCATACACGAGCTAGTCAATAATGGTGATATTGCACTACAATTCTGTGGTTCTCGAAATTAGCTTGCTGATATCTTTACAAAGCCACTAGGAAAATCGGTTTTTGATTTTCAGAGACAGCACTTAGGCATAATCAGTGCTGATGTTTGTAACTGTTGAGTTTAAGAGGGAGTGTTAAATATAATGTAACCTCAACAGTCTAACTGTACACTGCCAGTTGTCCTGGCCAGCTGTACTTTCTATTCTTGATTTGCTTGAGCCTATTTAGCTCAGCTATTTCCCTTTGCATAGTATCTCTTCACACCTTCTTCATTAACTCTTCTCATTGTACTCTTCTTCATATATTCTAATATACTGTTTTATGTTCTATTCTTTCTCTCTGCATTTCTTGCTTCACAATTTATCAATTTTGTCTCTACGGATGAATAAAATTACGTTTTTTTTTTCCATGGAAAAAAAATTAATACATTAATAAATAGATTAAATGCATTAATAAATATATTACTAAAATATTAATACATTAATAAACTATTAATACACTAATAAATTAATACAATAATAAAGTAGTAATACATTGAACTTAATGTATTTAGTAAATCATTATTAAAATATCAATACATTATTGCATTACTATAATGTATAAATTAAAGTATTAATACATTAATAATGCAATGTATCAATTAATTAATACATTAATAATGCAATGTATTAATTTAATTTATTAATATATTAATACATTTTTTAATAAGTACATTACTAAAGTATTAATACATTAAAATATTAATCAAGTACTAATACACTAATAAAAATAATACATTAATAAAGTAGTAATACATTATTAAAATATTAATACATTATCACATTAATGTATAAATTTACATTGATGTATAATGCAACGTATTAATTAATTAATACATTAATAAAGTAATGTATTAATTAATTAATGCATTTATACAATATTAAATAATACATTGCAAAAGTATTAATACACTAATAAAATAATACATTACTATGATACTAATACCCAAAAAAAACTTTTAATATATATATTTTTTGTAAGTTAGAAATTGTATTAAATCATGTGAAGCCAAAATATTACAGATGTCTATCTAGCATCTTTGGACGTGGCAGCATTGCCCTGAAGGGACACCAATGCTGCCACATGGCCCAAAAATTCAAAATATTCATGCAAAATTTGAAGAGTAGTGTAAGATGGTGATCTACAGTGCCACGCAGGGCATAGTTTCTGAATTCTAAACTGAGACCAAAACTTGCGAAGACCAAAATTCCCAAAACTGGGTGGTCTCACATGGCCAAAAACTTATGAAGTAAAGTAACTAGAAGCATAAAAAAGGAAACTTGAACCAGAGGAAATTATCCGATGTCGGGGTCGAGCCTTTGCCCTGCGAGAGCCTGACACATATGCAAGGTGTCTCTGTTGGGCTTATATCTGTCTGAGATAGCCTGCCTGAGTTCCTGCAGGAAAGTGATCAGGAGGTCCACACATCGCCATCGTTCTATCTCCTTGTTCTATAGCACGTTAATGGCGATCTTGATGTCCCATATTCCACACCTGAGGTCTTCCAGGGACTCCTCGAGAGCTTCTCTTTCTGCACATCGGGAGAAATCTGAGGAGAGCGGAGGGGGAGGTGGAGAGTCGGAGGAGGAGGTACGACAGTCAGAGGAAGGAGTTGAAGGAAAGGGGGCTATGGAGGTGANTAGGGCGGTAGGAGGAAGGAGCTGAAGGAAAGGGGGCTATGGAGGTGACAGGGGGAGGCGAGGGAGGAGGGTGGAGAGTGGGGGAAGGTGGAGGTGGAGGGAAGTGAGGTGGGAATGGAGGAGGTGGAGCGAAGCCGAGGGAATTTCCTAGGTTTTCGAACCATTCTATTCGACAGGCAAAGGGATTCGACAGTGGGGAGAGGTCTGGGGTACTGTCTCGAGTCGGTTGAGCAGGAGTGGGAGAAACAATGGGTGTCAGGGTGGGGAAGAAATATGTTTATGGAGGAGAACCACGTCCTCGTGTTGCCCTTCCTCTGGCCGCATACTAAGTCGCTTCCCTCTTCAATTTTCCCCTGAGACGAGGCATGGAAGTGTCCTCCGAAGGCTAGAAAAAGAACGCGAAGGGGGAGTGCGAGTGGTTGCTCAATGAGCGCAAGACCAACCGGAAACAGTGACACTGCACAAAATTTAAAAAGAAGTTGGAAGTCGATGGCAAGGAGGACTGTAGTAGCTTGAAATAGAGTGGAAGGATGGCGTAAAAAACTGGGAGAGGCCAAGACTTCGGAGGCCAAGGGCTCGAATGAGCCTTGGTGCTCCAAGCCTCAAGCCTAAAACCTCCATTGCTGGACTAGTGATGGGACTGTGACTTCATCCAGCCCATCCCCATTAAAATTCCTATGAAGCAAGTCATCAAGTGATAGCAGCAAGCACGCATCGAGTGAGAGCCGAGGAGCAGCGGCTGGGAATTTAAACTGATGAGGTGACGGTAGATGGATGGTATGCATGTACCGGCTCCAAGTGGCAGGAGACCTGGCCACATGGCCTCCCCTCTGGTTGTTCGTCTGTGGAGACCATAGACACCCCATCCGGGAGAATATATTAATAAATACATTACTAAAGTATTAATACATTAAAACATTAATAAATTATTCATACATTGATAAAGTAATACATTAATAAAGTAGTAATACATTAACCTTAATGATGTTAGTAATACATTATTAAATTATTAATACATTAATGTAATGTAAAAATTAAAGTATTAATATACATTAATGTATAATGTAACATATTAAATTATTAATACATTATTTAAGTAACAATACATTAATAAATATATTATTTAAGTATCAATACCTTAGTAAATACATTATTATAGTAATACATTAATAATACATTACTAAAGTATTAATACATTAATTGACAATGACCATGGTTGACTATGGTTGAAAGGGTTTATTATGGTTGACCATGTCCATGGTTGACCTTCGTTGACCATGTGGATTTGATTATGGTGGACCATTTTGATTATGTTTAACTGAACTTTAATATGGCACCACTGCATTGTAATGTTGATTATGTTTTGTTCATCACATTGCAACATCGGGTTTTGTTTGTCACATTGTGACATAAGCTTTTGTTCATCACATGACATCGTAAGGTTATGGTCATCAAAGTACGGCAAATGGTTTTTGTCACATTATGGCATTGGAATAAGTTTGTTACAATCTAACAGTGGGTTAAGTTTGTCACATTGCGACATCGGGAAATGTTTGTCGCATTGCAATGTTGGTTTATGTTTGTCACATTGCCACATTGGGTTATGTACATCACATTGTGATAATAGGTTGTCTTCGTACCATTGTGACGTTTGGAAATGTATGTCACAATGCGACATCAGGATATGTCTGTAACATTCCACTAAAGTATTAATAAATTATTACATTAATGTGATGTATAAATTTACATATTTTAAGTCACATGGAGTTTGTAGCGAAGAATTACTTAATGGCAAAACAAAGAACTTGTCACAGGTGAATGCTAGTAATTAGGAAGTGTCATTATGGAAGATGGCATGCATCAAATCTTTTATATTGTATCAATATATTAAAACATACAAGCATAACAGACATGCATTTTAATTGAAATTAAAACACAAAATGATACTTATCTTTGGAACTGGAGTAACTCCACCAACTACATGGAAACCTTCCACGAACCTCCCAGCCTTAGACCACGTTGTTCATCACGCTCAATAGTGGGTCACCCTCGAGTTGGGACTAAGCTCCATTGGGAAAGGGAATCCTAGGCTAAGCAAGGTCAACAGGAAGACACACAATTTATGAGGATGGATTCTCTCCCAGGAGCCACTTATACCCACTGCTCACACAGGAAAGTCCTTCGGCTGCTAAACCTCCCTTTCCTTGGGCTTCAACAACAGGCCAAACTGAAATTCTCCGAGCTCTGTGGCAGCTACAGGAACCCTTCTAGGAGTTCTCACTTCCTCTGCGCACTCTCTCACCTGGAGAGAGTCGCTCACATGCCTGACAACCTGCATCTTCAACCACAACCACCTCCCTCACCTGGAGAGAGTGTTGCACACAGGCCTGGCAACCTGCTTCTTCAGCGTTGTTCCAGCACAAGGAGGACAACAGTAAGGCTCAGCAAGGAACATATGACAGCAGCAATCACACTCATCCAAGGGACTGTGTGGCCACAATAGCCCATAGTCATCACACACGCGGCACAGATAATACACAGGATACTCGGGCTTCACATAAGACATGGATCAGTCCACGGGTTCTCACTGAGTTCACAGGACACACAGGTCGGTTTTTCCACCTTCCCGTGAGTGGTTTCTTGGGTGACCATGGATGTACAGATGTAAGGTAGATAGAGAGGTAGTAGGGGGGCCCAGAGGGTCCATAGTGATAATAGTGGAGGTCATTCAATGTAAGGTGGACTAGGTCCACTATATTATTAAATAAGGCCCACTGTGGTAGTTAGATATAATAAATGTAAGAGGACTTATTAAAAGGTTCTACTTCTAGAAGATTCCTTCTCTAGAATGTTCTTAGGTGATGGTAGCACTATATAAAGGAGTTCAAGCAATGTAATGGTACATGAAGAGAATTATTGTATTTGGAGTTGAAGCTCAATAGGAGGTTGCCCCCTCGAAGAGGCAAGTGAACAGGAGAGGATCCCTTCCATAATAGGATCCATTATATGGTGTTGCCCTACCCTAAGGGTTTGATAGTAATAAAGAAGATTTTGCATATTGTTCTTGTATATCTGTTGTGGTGCTTTTGTATTCATTCTTTGGTTCTTAACAATAATGTAAGGTAGATAGAGAGGTAGTAGGGGGGCCCAGAGGGTCCATAGTGATAATAGTGGAGGTCATTCAATGTAAGGTGGACTAGGTCCACTATATTATTAAATAAGGCCCACTATGGTAGTTAGATATAATAAATGTAAGAGGACTTATTAAAAGGTTCTACTTCTAGAAGATTCCTCCTCTAGAATGTTCTTAGGTGATGGTAGCACTATATAAAGGGGTTCAAGCAATGTAATGGGACATGAAGAGAATTATTGTATTTGGAGTTGAAGCTCAATAGGAGGTTGCCCCCTCGAAGAGGCAAGTGAACAGGAGAGGATCCCTTCCATAATAGGATCCATTGTATGGTGTTGCCCTACCTCAAGGGTTTTGGTAATAATAAAGTGTGGTTTCATCTATCTTGCTTGTGGATCTATTGTGTATTCAGTATTTTTGGTGATTATATTTGTAGATCTATTCAGGTTCTTAACAATTGGTATCATAGAACTTTCCTTGGGCAGACATTGTGGACAAATATTTTTTATTTTTGCAGATTTTTTTTTCGAAGAAGAAAAAAAAGAGGGCCGCGACATTCCAGACATTTTCAGTATATTTCTTTACAAAATTTGCAGAAAAGGGTTGTAAATCTGAGTTCCTCTCAGAAAAACACCCAAGTTGAAAAAAAAAATCATCCAAAACGGAGTCCGGAAGGTCAAGATATTGAGGTTTTAAAATCTGCAATTTTTCAGGGTTTTTTCGGCGGACGACAGCGCGATTTATTTTTATTTTTGTAGCATTTGGAGGCCAAATTTGCCCAAATAAATTACAGATCTGAGTTTTTCTCACAATTTCACCCAATTTCAAAAAAAAAATCAACCGAAACGGAGTCCGGGAAGTGAAGTTATGAGCATTTTAAGTTCAACAGTTTTTTAGGGTTTTTCCAGAAAAAAACCGCGATTTTCTGCAGAAACTTATTGGGTCAATTTTTTTTTAGTTTTTCATGACGGCTGCAGGACCGAAGAGTTCATAGGGTGCTCAGATGGCTATTTCTTCTCAAACCTTGAAAGAAATTCTTGAATCATTCAAAGCCCAATTGGATGACAGATTGAATGCATTTGCACATGGCCTCACAAACAGCCTCACACATAGCCTCACAGCCAGCCTCACATATGGCCTCAATGATAGTT
>ML841685.1:69748-81124 GCA_009831015.1 Picea engelmannii | reverse complement strand
TGGCGACTCTGCATTGATTACTAGGCTCTCAATAAAATCACAGTCAGGAACCGGTACCCGATTCCCCAATTCGATGAACTCCTTGATCAATTCACGGGGGCCAAATAATTTAATAAGATTGATCTGAACTATGGCTACCACCAAGTTCCAATAGAACACACAGATGTATGGAAGACTGCCTTCAAGTCAAAGGAAGGCCTTTTTGAATGGTTGGTCATGCCCTTTGGTTTGACAAGTGCTCCAGCCACTTTCATGAGGATGACGGATGATATCCTATGACCATTCACCAATACTTTTGTAGTGGTGTATTTGGATGACATTCTCATTTACAGCAAGACTTGGGCCGACTACTTGCAGCATATTCAGTAGGTTATGCACACCCTGCAACAACACAAGCTATAGGCCAACTTGGAAAAATTCTCCTTCGACATGGATAGGATCCATTACCTGGGCTACATCATTGATCAGCATGGCGTACATGTGGATCCAGCCAAGATCCAGGTCATCTGTGACTGGCCAGCCCCAACCACACTCACTGAGCTTCGGAGTTTCTTGGGCCTTGCCAATTTCTACCGCAAATTCTTGTTGGGATTATCCCATATTGCATGGGGCCTCATCCAAATAACCAGGGGTGGTGGTAAGGTGATATTTTCATGGGGTTGGTCCCAACAAAAAGTGTTCGATGATTTGAAGTAGCGCTTATGCTAAGCCCCAGTACTTTCACTACCAGACCTCCAACAAGCCTTTGATATTGAGACAGATGCTTCAAACTATGTTGTGGGTGTCATTCTCACTCAGCACAACTGCCTCGTCGCATATCATAGTCAGACACTATCAGATGTTGTCTATAAGTACCCTACTTATGACAAAAAAATGTACTCCATTGTGCAAGCTTACCGCCAGTGGAGACATTAGATTCTTGGGAAGGAGACAGTCATACACACTAATCATAAGCCACTGCAGTTCATGCAGACACAAAGAAAATTGCAGAATAGTCGCCATCAAAAGTGGTCCATACAGTTGCAGCAATTCCACCTCAACATCAAGTATAAAACAAAAAGCATCAATTGCGTCATTGATTGCCTCAGCAGACCGCCAGTTGCAACACTCACCACGGTGCTAGACTCTTGTGACCATGAGACCTCTGGATGGCCCCAACTTTATGAGACAGAACCAGACTTTGCCACCACCTACGAAATGTTGGGTGCAAACGTAGTTGTCGATAATTTTCATCTTCAGGATGGGTTGTTGTGTCGTTTGGGCCATATCTATGTTCCATTAAGTGAGCGAGTGAAGTTGATCTGGGAAGCCCACTACAGTCGGGTGGTGGAACACTTCGGCGTCGAAAAGATAATGGCGATGCTACAGAAACATTTCTACTCATCGAAACTTCGACAGGAGGTCAACAAGTATATCAGGTCTTACACTGCCTGCGTTATTGCCAAACCGATCACTAAGAAATAGCGCATGTACACCCTCTTTCCTACTCGTGATAGGCCATGGGAATCCATTTCAATGGACTACATGTCAGGCCTCCCATCCACCAAGAAGGGAAATGACTATGTTTTTGTGGTTGTTGATCGCTTTTCTAAGATGGCGATTATGGTTGCCTGCAAGAAGAGCATCACAACAAAGGTCACTGCCAAGCTATTCTTTGAATGAGTCTGGATACATTTTGGAATATCACAAACCATTGTCTCAGATTGGGATAGTTGATTTCTTAGCAAATTCTGGTCAAGCCTCTCGTCACTACTGGACAACAATCTCACCAAATCCATGGCCTTCCACCCCCAAACAAATGGACAAATTGAGGTCGTAAAATGAATGACTGTGAATATTCTTCACATGTATAATTCCAAGCACCCTCGCACATGGGATGAAATCCTTCCCTATGTCCACAATAGCTACAACCTAGCCTTGCATAGCTCAACCAACCACAACCCCTTTCAGGTGGGGTTGGGATTCCAACCATTGGGTCCCATAGATGTTTCACTTCCCCTTGCAATCACCTCGACCGACTCATCTCCTGCTCAAACTTAAGCTAACAAAGACACCGGGTTCATTGAGCAGATCCAACACATCGACCAACAGGTTTAGGATATCCTACAAAAGTCCAATGACAAGTACAAGCAGTGCCATGATCAACATCGCGTGCCACATAAGTTTCAGGTGGGTGACAAAGTTTGGTTTCACTTGCATAAACAACGCCTTACGGGACCCCATAGGAAGCTTCGCCTACTCTTTTATGGGTCTTACACCATCACCAAGTCCATGGGGGATAATGATTTTGAGCTCAACATTCCTCCTTTCCTTGGCCTGCACCCAGTGTTCAACGTGGATCTCCTTCGCCCTTATTTCCCACCACTATTGGACACCTCAGAAGTAGCAGAACAAATGACACCAACAGAGCTCAACCCCGACTGCATACAATATCCATCCAGTGATCAAATTGTGGACACACAGATCAATGGCACTCGACACCAAAGGATCCATCTTTATCGAGTCGTCAAAGCAGGGCAACTCCTGCACCAAGGCAAGTGGCTCACTCGGGGCCAAATTCAGCAGAAATTTCCTCATCTTATGGGGGAACTCAATGCAATGGAGACCATTTCTTCCTAATGAGGGAGGATTGATCCAGGTGGATATCGGTGGCCACCCACCTTTTCCAACTGGCTCAAAACAGTTTTCTGACAATTTTGGTAATTTACTATTTTTAGTGGTTTTTCACTTCCAAAACTGTTTTGAGGCCCTAAACGATGTTTTTTGGGAAAACTAGGAGAAATATCATCATTCCTTTGATAATTCCCCAAATATGAATCTCCTCAACGATACCTTTCCAATGGGCTATCATACGCCTAAAATGGAGATCGTATGCAAAAATTACGACCCCAGGAAGTTGATGTACTAACTTACCCAAATGGGGCCCACATGACTTTTGGCACTTCATCTACTAGGGTTATCTCAAGCATAGAGGTTTGAAACGATCAAACTTCCCATGGATAGAGCGGGATATACTTCATCGATAAAAAAGACTTCTTGATGTCTAGGGTTTTTGGCATTCCTGTTTATTGTAAAAAAGCCTTCAGAGCCTCATTGTAATCATCTTCTTGCGAATGAGCGCAGCTGTCACATATCTTCTCAGAGATAAGTTGCCACCATTCCAACAAGCTTGTTTCCGCAGCATTTTACAGTTTCATCTTATTTCCTTATTGAATAGAAAACCATTTTTACTGTATCTTTGTTATTTTGTGTTAAGCACCTGTTAATAATCTATAGTCATTTTGTTCTGCTCATAAAATCGAGATCAAATTCTTTGTGGGATTGGATTTCTATGTGTTGTTTTATTTTTTGCTAATTAAAATATGTATTATTGAATATTTCTCTATATAATAAATGCGTTAACGTTTGCATCATCTAAAAGGAGCACGATCTGTTTATCTTATGTATATGTTTCCAAATGAGAGAAGCATGTAAACAATATTAATTTTTTAGCAACAACTTGTTTGGAGGAATGGAGGATTTATGGTTCAAAAATGAATTTACAATGTATGKGTGGATAGATAGGGTGGGGGTGCGAGGAATGATAGAGAAAACATATTATGTATTATTCCTCCCACCCTCACCCTCACCCTCATATATATATTAGGGTGGGGAATAATAGATAATGTGTTTTCTCTATTATTCCCTCCCCTAACCCTCACCCTCATATATATATGATATCTATTATTCCCTCCTTCCACCCCCACCCTAACCCTCACCCTCACCCTCACCCTCATAGAGAGTTTTAAACGTATTATAGAGAAAACATATTATAGGGAGGGGGTGGAGGGAATAATAGATAATATATTTTCTCTATTATTCCCCAACCCCACCCGATAGAAAGTTTTAAACATTTTATTTTTCTTTAACGAAGATTTTTCCTCATGGATTGTAGAGGTCATTGATTACTAGCGAGTTGACATATGAAACTCTATATGAAATTAATGGTTGAAATCAAATCCATTCATTTATACTGATAAAAAAAAACTATTAAGTGTACCCAATTCCAATGGATGTAGCATATGGGTGTAATTATTATAAGAGTAAGGAAATGATTATATAAATTTAATTCTCTTTAATTTAGTAGGAATTTTTAAAAAAATTATGATTATAATTATACTAATAATGGATTGAAATTTTAATTATGTATTTTTATTTGTAAAGTAGATAATCTTAATTACTATAATATAATTTAAAAAGAAACAATAAATGTTCATATTATGGAATATGGAAATGGACAATTCTTGTATTGCTTTGTTTATTCTAAAAAAACATTCTATACCTTTGGAAGATATTACCTATAATATTGGATTTAAGCAATGTTATCTCCAATCCCCTACCATTTTTTGCATTTGCATCTACAATTTAGAGGGTTGTACCTGTGTGAATATGGGTTTAGATGGAATAATAATAATCCTTCTTCATTTATTTGGATATGGATTTAACTAGAATAGTCCTCATCCATCTTCTTTATGATGAAAATAGTACTCTTATGGTGACGACTCCCTACTATCTCAACAAGAAACTAAACAATTCTAAAAAAATTATACTCCACCATGGTTATGATTATCAAATCAAAAAAAATCATTTACCCTAATTTCATGTATGACAACAACATATTGGAGTGAGTGACTTCATACAAATATGGCATTGGCTATGGGATGAAAAGAAACTCATCTTTGATAATCTCATCATTTTTTTTATCTTATATGGTTGTCAGGTATGGGGCTACAACATCTCTAGAGAATCATGCAGAAAGATCAAGTAAATCCATAAGTATTTTATTACTTATAATCTTAAAATGAAAGGAAATACACCCTATCCTATATACCTCATATAGGATAGAGAAGTTATAGGTTTAAATTTATATGAGGTATATAGGATAGAGAAGTTAAGGTATATCCTATATACCTTATAATCTTAAAATGAAAGGAAATACACCCTATCCTATACACCCTATCCTATATACCTCATATACCTCATATAGGTTTAAATTTCAACCCTTTACTATAGAGAAGTTATACGTTTAAAAATATACAAATCTAGATTAGGCTTAGTTTCATCATTGAACCTATTCTAACAAGATGAGCTTATCCTTTAACAATATTTTTATAGAAACTTTTATACATATTTGTTCCTATTATGGCCTAGTTTAGATTCATATATTTTAATCGGATATATGGCCTAGTTTAGATTCATATATTTTAATTGGATATATGACATAGTTTAGATTCATATATTTTAATTAGATATATTAAATATAAAGACGGATTTAAAAAATAATTAAATATATAAATTTAAATGAATTTAAATTAATATAATTTACAGATATTTTGCTTCAGTTTATTTTATAATTTTTCTAATACTTTGCTTCTTCCAATTTAATAATTTTTCCAATTAAATTAAAATATTATAAAAATAATTATTTGATTAAATTAAAAGTTGTGATACCATATGAAAGCAAATAAAATGAATATCCAAAATTTATTTTGAGCCTTCACCCTTCATGTCCTAATATATTACATGCAATCTAGGGGTTGTTGAATTACGGAATACTAAAATCATATGCTTGAAAACTCTTGATCTAACAACTTTAACTCTAAAATTGAGGCAAGTTTAATAGGGAATAATCTTCTAGACTGATAGTCCATGCAATTCATGAACTCTTACACCACTTACTACCAAAACCTATGCAGGAAACTACCATTATTAATTTGAACAACTTTTACTCTAAAACCAAGTAAAGTTTAACCTAACATAAATAAATAATTAAATATTTGAAAAACAGAAACCAAGCTGTATAAAAACTATCTAGGTGTTTATTTCCTGTGTTTTCGATGTTAGAAAATATTTGGAGAATTTTCGAAACTCGGAATCTGCTATTATTGTTTTTAAACAAAACAGTAGTATGAACAAAAGTGCATCCTCTTTGCATTTATTATTTATGGTTTTAGCTATGGTACGTAGGAAATAGCAAACTAGCTGAACCCAAGAATCCAAATATCTTTTCAGTTGAAAGATCAAAATCATTTCTCAGACTAAAATGGCCTCCCGAATAGAATATTAGTACCCAGGTTCATCGTATTAGTACCCACATTATGAGCATCAGGTCCCCAGGATTCTGTCGTTTGAGTAGGATTCTGTATCTCTCTTCATCAGGATTCTGTCGTTTGAGTAGGATTCTGTATCTCTCTTCATGATAATATTCTTGATCCTCCACTTTTGCTTTCGGTTTGGCCCGCAGTACCACGTTCATCACCGCCTATTCCGAAATTGTTCAGTCAGAATCTGAATAGCAATAGTTTGCTCATAGTTTTTTCATCCGGATTATAGTATGTAACAACAGCTTGATCTTTTCTTTCCCGGTAATGTTTTACTGCTACCATTTCCCGCCCTAAAATCCCTGTGTCCAATTAATTGTTGATCAATATTTCAAATTCCTCAACATTGTAAATATAAAAAACATTTAATTTTAATGATGCAAAATTCTTATCAGAACACATTAAATGAATATAATGACAAAAATAAAATGCATTATATAGATTTTAATATGATGAGTATGTATAAGACTAGCAAAGTCACTAACTCGCGCGGCTGGTGAACTCCCATAGGTATCTTCTAGTCACTCTTATATGTCCAGTGAAGCTCATCATTATTATTTTTGGATTGATAACAAAAAAAACCTATCCAATGCAGCTCTTCATTATTTTTATTGGATTGATAAGAAAAAAAACTACGTTAACACTTTAAATACAATCTTTGAGAGAAGGCATAGGCCAACCATGGTCCGCTTAGTTTGGAGCTTCGTTTGAATTTCTTAGAATCACCATCCCACCGTTAACTGCAATTCCAATCAGAAGGAATGAATCCGTTAACTGCAATTCCAATCAGAAGGAATGAATACTCCATGTAAATTATTTCGTTCTGTTGAATGCAATTCCAATCAGAAGGAATCGATGTAAATTATTTCTTTTTGTTTTCATATGTTATATATAATGTTAAATACATAATTCTGTCCACAAGACTTCTTTTTATTGAAATCTGTGGATTAATCAATTTTTTAATCATAAATTTCAATCTTAGAATTGGTAATTGAAGATACTGATATGGCATATTCTTTGTCGTTCTTTCTAATCAATGGATAAAATTTTAATTTATAAAAATATAAGTTTATGTGAGTACTTTTTCACATTTATTAAATAAAATTAAAAAATTACTTACTTACCACCAGATTTCCACTTTCAATGATTAAAATTTGATTATAATTAAAACAATACTAAATTGACAGGTGTGACCTAGCAGCACCCGGAACAGGGTAGACTAGAGGAAGGAAAGCTGCCTTTGCTACTGTCTCTACCCCTGCCTCGACTACCTGTGATCCTGGAGGATATGAAACAATAGCCTATGCTGTTGAGTACTGTCTCTGGCTCTGCTGCTGTAGGATATGAAACAGGTACAGGGGCTGCTCTAGTTACCTTTGACCTACTAAATTGACAGGTGTGACCTAGCAGCCTCCTTTTGTAACGGATTTTTCGTTACCTCTTCCCTTTCGTGGCTTGTCCTTACATTTTGCCACTCCCATATTGACGAATGGCCTGGCCGCCTTACGTAAGTTTGTCATTTATCTCTTTCGTGCCTCTTATTTAATTGTTTACCTGGCCTGGTCATTTGATTATTTGTGTGGCTTGCTTAGCGGTTTCACTTAACCTGCGTTTGAAATTCCTGGATAACTGCATACCTAGATCCCTAGATCGCTGGATGACTGCATATCTAGCCTGTTTTCTTCCTGATCATTGTTGTTTCTCTAAATTTCTCATCCATTTCGAACCTGTTACTATCGTTCCTGCATTTTGAACCTGCTCCATAGAGAACTTGGTGTATAAATCAGAACTCCTGGATTATTGAATGGGATTGCTGCATAGATGAATCCCCGGCATAAAGAGACCTGATATTATGAATCCGCGGCATTAAGAGACATTGAAGTTGAATCCGCGGAATCAAGAGACCTGCGATTATGAATCCGCGGCATCAAGATACATGAACTCATCCTGCGATTATTTATATTCTTTTCCTTGTACTTTCATAACAACCAGCAAGCTTATCAATTCTATTAATTTATTTTATATTTTAATAATTTAAAATCATCTTTCAACTCGAAGATAACAATATTCTGATTGTAGAGGCCCAACCTCAATATCTGCTGTTGTGATTTGAAGCAGTTTTCTAGTGACCTTGAACTATCAACAAAGCCTGTCGATTCAATTAATTTATTTTATATTTCTTATAAAATTCAAATGATATGTAATTTATGTGTGCTCATTGTATTTTTTTTTGTATTTGTACATTATTATTAATAATTATATTGGAAAGTTGAAATAAATAAGTGAAATAAATTAGAGTAGAAAGGTAAAGGCTGAGAATTGCATTATAATAATTAAATAAAATGCATGTAAAGTTGAGTTATTCTTTTTCAATTATTATCATTAATATTAGCTACTTTATGTATTGTTTGTATGGTTTATTTTTACATTATTAGTTACACTTTTCTCATAAATTTTAATCCTAAACTAAAACCTAACCATAACCCTAAATACTAACCTAGACTATTTATTAACATTAATATTTAAAATCATTATATATTAGAGCATCTGAGTGGGCCCAATGGTTAAGAACATGTAGGGATGCTCATATTGATCCCTGCTAAGTCACAAGTTATTGGTATATCTGACTTGCGGGCTCTATAAATATAAAATAATATAATAACAAAGAAGTAATAAATACATATAGATTAATATAGTAATACTAGGTTTTACTATTTATCCAAAATAATAAATAAAAATAGAATAATATAGTAATGCTAGGTTTTACTATTTATTCAAAGTAATAAATAAATATAGAATAAAATAGTAATAATAGGTTTTACTATTTTTTCAAGGAAATAATTAACAAGGTTCACTAAATTTATAAAGTATAATTTATTAAAGTTCTACAATAAATAAATAAAGTTCAATAATTTACTTTTTAAACTTTAAAAATTTATGTTTAATAAATTTAATAAAGTTTTAAAGTTTTGTAAATTTAATTGGATAGATTTAATAATTTTATTGGAGAGATTTAATAATTTTAGACAACTTAAAATAAAATAATTGAACATTTTCTTTGTAAACTTTTCTTATTTTTAAATATAAATAATTATGTTTCCAATAACTATATAACATTAGTTTTATAATTAATGATATTAATTTTATGCAAGTACCCACTTAATTAATCATGTTACATTAATGACACATTAATATTACATTAGTAATCGTAATAATGATAATGTTACATAAATATAATTTTAATAATGTTACACTAATGTTAATATTAATGTTAATAGTATTATGTTGAAGATCTTTCATTAATAATGTTATTTTAACAATGTGACATTAATTTTAATAATATTACATGAATATAATGTTAATATTGACTAAACAATACATATAATTCTTGAGGAAATAGTGAATTTAAATCTTTATTATACAATCAATAAACATCATTGCATTTAAATCTTCATAGCAGCAATAAACACCATGGATTATAATGTTTGAATACAATTTTTTTATTTTTTTTGTAAGTAAGAAATTTTATATATAAAGGGCCTTCAAAAAACCAAACCAGAGGTACAAAAACTTGAAAACAACCGCACTGTAGTTAGTGAACTGCACCAATAGAGGGGAAACCAGTTCAGACAGCCGGGTAAGTCTAGCATTTGATAGTCTAACAGTCTTATAGAATAGAACTAAGATGATTAAGCTACAACTAAAAGAAGAAACTATTAAAAAGAAAAGAACCCCTGTGGGCTCATACACTTGGCGAGTAACCTGGCCAGGTGGCTAGAATGGTCGCGTACCAAGGCTCCTCTTCAACAGGTGTCCCTTTTTCTTCCAAATGCCTGTCAGCGTCCACGTTGCTCTCGTGCCTGTTGGCAACTGGCAGGGTGTCTCCAGGCATACTGTACATATGCTCGCCTATAGCTGTTGCCGCCTCCGTGTCCTCATGGTTGACCTACTCCACAACGACCTCTGTTGAACGTTGCGGCTGAGCATTTCTATCATCGCCCTCTGCATGGGGTTCCTTTGCTAAAGTCGTTCCTTCTGGGTTGGAGGGGAAAGAATCTGAGAAGGTGGATAAAATCTGAAGGAGGGTCGAGATCTTTCCATCCATCATCTGCAATCGGAATTGGAGGTCCTGCATTCCCTGATAGAGTTCAAAGACTAGACCATAGAGAATGGTTAAACTTTCTTTCAGCTGCGAGTCAGGGATGGAGCCGGTAGACGCGTATGTGTTGTTTTGGGCACTTCAAACAGGAGGTGGCACTCCCATGGGAGGCTGTGAGGAGCCCGCTACTGGTGCAAGGGAAGATGCGATGATTCTGGAGTTCGGTGGGACAACAAGATAACATGAAGAAGAGCCCGGCGGGCTGTCAATAATGGCTAAGCATTCAAACTGGGAGGCAGGTAGGGTGGAGGAGGCGAGAGGTGCTAGCTCAGACTGCAGAGGCGACGAGGAGATCATGGAGGGTGAACTAGGGGGAGTAACAGAGGCACGGGGCCGAGGAGGATGCCATGGAGAGCCTCTTCGCGGCCATCCTCTTTGACGCGGCATAATTTCTGGCGTTTGAAGGCAAACAATGACTGAGTGCTCTAGGAAAATGCAGAGAGCCCGGAGAGGGCCAGGGGCTGTGAGCACCATGAAAGTCCAGGCAATATCAGGACAAGGCAGCGGGGGTATGTGGGAGTCCGTCCGCGAGCGAGGAGGGGAATAAATTGCAGACGGAAAAGCCATAGAGAAATTCGTAATGGGGGTCGGGCGCATGAGAGTTAATGGTGCTACAACGATGTGAAGTCAAATTAATGCATGGTCGAGGCGACAGTCATTGGCACGAGCTCATCACATGGATCCCTGCCTTGTTGGCCTGATCGCACTCCCTCTCTACGCCATTTGGCTCGCACTAACACCCCATCCGGGGTTGTTTGAATACAATTAATGCTATATCGGTTTAACAAATATTTTATTCTTAAACGACATTAAATTTTGATGAATAGTTTATTCTTAAATGGAAAGACATCCCAATAATTGTCAATATGGATCAATCCATTTAAGTTATTCATCTTATTACATTTAAAATGTCACAATATGGCTTAATTTTAATGTTTACTTCTTAATTTATGAAAGTGAAACTTAATCTCTCGCATTTACTTCTTGTTTGTGACATTGTGAAACTTAATGTTTACATCTTGTTCGTGACATTGTGAAACTTAATGTCACAATGTCACGAACATAGTAATGTTGCAA
>ML841685.1:40534-53953 GCA_009831015.1 Picea engelmannii | reverse complement strand
GTTTAAATTTCAACCCTTTACTATAGAGAAGTTATACGTTTAAAAATATACAAATCTAGATTAGGCTTAGTTTCATCATTGAACCTATTCTAACAAGATGAGCTTATCCTTTAACAATATTTTTATAGAAACTTTTATACATATTTGTTCCTATTATGGCCTAGTTTAGATTCATATATTTTAATCGGATATATGGCCTAGTTTAGATTCATATATTTTAATTGGATATATGACATAGTTTAGATTCATATATTTTAATTAGATATATTAAATATAAAGACGGATTTAAAAAATAATTAAATATATAAATTTAAATGAATTTAAATTAATATAATTTACAGATATTTTGCTTCAGTTTATTTTATAATTTTTCTAATACTTTGCTTCTTCCAATTTAATAATTTTTCCAATTAAATTAAAATATTATAAAAATAATTATTTGATTAAATTAAAAGTTGTGATACCATATGAAAGCAAATAAAATGAATATCCAAAATTTATTTTGAGCCTTCACCCTTCATGTCCTAATATATTACATGCAATCTAGGGGTTGTTGAATTACGGAATACTAAAATCATATGCTTGAAAACTCTTGATCTAACAACTTTAACTCTAAAATTGAGGCAAGTTTAATAGGGAATAATCTTCTAGACTGATAGTCCATGCAATTCATGAACTCTTACACCACTTACTACCAAAACCTATGCAGGAAACTACCATTATTAATTTGAACAACTTTTACTCTAAAACCAAGTAAAGTTTAACCTAACATAAATAAATAATTAAATATTTGAAAAACAGAAACCAAGCTGTATAAAAACTATCTAGGTGTTTATTTCCTGTGTTTTCGATGTTAGAAAATATTTGGAGAATTTTCGAAACTCGGAATCTGCTATTATTGTTTTTAAACAAAACAGTAGTATGAACAAAAGTGCATCCTCTTTGCATTTATTATTTATGGTTTTAGCTATGGTACGTAGGAAATAGCAAACTAGCTGAACCCAAGAATCCAAATATCTTTTCAGTTGAAAGATCAAAATCATTTCTCAGACTAAAATGGCCTCCCGAATAGAATATTAGTACCCAGGTTCATCGTATTAGTACCCACATTATGAGCATCAGGTCCCCAGGATTCTGTCGTTTGAGTAGGATTCTGTATCTCTCTTCATCAGGATTCTGTCGTTTGAGTAGGATTCTGTATCTCTCTTCATGATAATATTCTTGATCCTCCACTTTTGCTTTCGGTTTGGCCCGCAGTACCACGTTCATCACCGCCTATTCCGAAATTGTTCAGTCAGAATCTGAATAGCAATAGTTTGCTCATAGTTTTTTCATCCGGATTATAGTATGTAACAACAGCTTGATCTTTTCTTTCCCGGTAATGTTTTACTGCTACCATTTCCCGCCCTAAAATCCCTGTGTCCAATTAATTGTTGATCAATATTTCAAATTCCTCAACATTGTAAATATAAAAAACATTTAATTTTAATGATGCAAAATTCTTATCAGAACACATTAAATGAATATAATGACAAAAATAAAATGCATTATATAGATTTTAATATGATGAGTATGTATAAGACTAGCAAAGTCACTAACTCGCGCGGCTGGTGAACTCCCATAGGTATCTTCTAGTCACTCTTATATGTCCAGTGAAGCTCATCATTATTATTTTTGGATTGATAACAAAAAAAACCTATCCAATGCAGCTCTTCATTATTTTTATTGGATTGATAAGAAAAAAAACTACGTTAACACTTTAAATACAATCTTTGAGAGAAGGCATAGGCCAACCATGGTCCGCTTAGTTTGGAGCTTCGTTTGAATTTCTTAGAATCACCATCCCACCGTTAACTGCAATTCCAATCAGAAGGAATGAATCCGTTAACTGCAATTCCAATCAGAAGGAATGAATACTCCATGTAAATTATTTCGTTCTGTTGAATGCAATTCCAATCAGAAGGAATCGATGTAAATTATTTCTTTTTGTTTTCATATGTTATATATAATGTTAAATACATAATTCTGTCCACAAGACTTCTTTTTATTGAAATCTGTGGATTAATCAATTTTTTAATCATAAATTTCAATCTTAGAATTGGTAATTGAAGATACTGATATGGCATATTCTTTGTCGTTCTTTCTAATCAATGGATAAAATTTTAATTTATAAAAATATAAGTTTATGTGAGTACTTTTTCACATTTATTAAATAAAATTAAAAAATTACTTACTTACCACCAGATTTCCACTTTCAATGATTAAAATTTGATTATAATTAAAACAATACTAAATTGACAGGTGTGACCTAGCAGCACCCGGAACAGGGTAGACTAGAGGAAGGAAAGCTGCCTTTGCTACTGTCTCTACCCCTGCCTCGACTACCTGTGATCCTGGAGGATATGAAACAATAGCCTATGCTGTTGAGTACTGTCTCTGGCTCTGCTGCTGTAGGATATGAAACAGGTACAGGGGCTGCTCTAGTTACCTTTGACCTACTAAATTGACAGGTGTGACCTAGCAGCCTCCTTTTGTAACGGATTTTTCGTTACCTCTTCCCTTTCGTGGCTTGTCCTTACATTTTGCCACTCCCATATTGACGAATGGCCTGGCCGCCTTACGTAAGTTTGTCATTTATCTCTTTCGTGCCTCTTATTTAATTGTTTACCTGGCCTGGTCATTTGATTATTTGTGTGGCTTGCTTAGCGGTTTCACTTAACCTGCGTTTGAAATTCCTGGATAACTGCATACCTAGATCCCTAGATCGCTGGATGACTGCATATCTAGCCTGTTTTCTTCCTGATCATTGTTGTTTCTCTAAATTTCTCATCCATTTCGAACCTGTTACTATCGTTCCTGCATTTTGAACCTGCTCCATAGAGAACTTGGTGTATAAATCAGAACTCCTGGATTATTGAATGGGATTGCTGCATAGATGAATCCCCGGCATAAAGAGACCTGATATTATGAATCCGCGGCATTAAGAGACATTGAAGTTGAATCCGCGGAATCAAGAGACCTGCGATTATGAATCCGCGGCATCAAGATACATGAACTCATCCTGCGATTATTTATATTCTTTTCCTTGTACTTTCATAACAACCAGCAAGCTTATCAATTCTATTAATTTATTTTATATTTTAATAATTTAAAATCATCTTTCAACTCGAAGATAACAATATTCTGATTGTAGAGGCCCAACCTCAATATCTGCTGTTGTGATTTGAAGCAGTTTTCTAGTGACCTTGAACTATCAACAAAGCCTGTCGATTCAATTAATTTATTTTATATTTCTTATAAAATTCAAATGATATGTAATTTATGTGTGCTCATTGTATTTTTTTTTGTATTTGTACATTATTATTAATAATTATATTGGAAAGTTGAAATAAATAAGTGAAATAAATTAGAGTAGAAAGGTAAAGGCTGAGAATTGCATTATAATAATTAAATAAAATGCATGTAAAGTTGAGTTATTCTTTTTCAATTATTATCATTAATATTAGCTACTTTATGTATTGTTTGTATGGTTTATTTTTACATTATTAGTTACACTTTTCTCATAAATTTTAATCCTAAACTAAAACCTAACCATAACCCTAAATACTAACCTAGACTATTTATTAACATTAATATTTAAAATCATTATATATTAGAGCATCTGAGTGGGCCCAATGGTTAAGAACATGTAGGGATGCTCATATTGATCCCTGCTAAGTCACAAGTTATTGGTATATCTGACTTGCGGGCTCTATAAATATAAAATAATATAATAACAAAGAAGTAATAAATACATATAGATTAATATAGTAATACTAGGTTTTACTATTTATCCAAAATAATAAATAAAAATAGAATAATATAGTAATGCTAGGTTTTACTATTTATTCAAAGTAATAAATAAATATAGAATAAAATAGTAATAATAGGTTTTACTATTTTTTCAAGGAAATAATTAACAAGGTTCACTAAATTTATAAAGTATAATTTATTAAAGTTCTACAATAAATAAATAAAGTTCAATAATTTACTTTTTAAACTTTAAAAATTTATGTTTAATAAATTTAATAAAGTTTTAAAGTTTTGTAAATTTAATTGGATAGATTTAATAATTTTATTGGAGAGATTTAATAATTTTAGACAACTTAAAATAAAATAATTGAACATTTTCTTTGTAAACTTTTCTTATTTTTAAATATAAATAATTATGTTTCCAATAACTATATAACATTAGTTTTATAATTAATGATATTAATTTTATGCAAGTACCCACTTAATTAATCATGTTACATTAATGACACATTAATATTACATTAGTAATCGTAATAATGATAATGTTACATAAATATAATTTTAATAATGTTACACTAATGTTAATATTAATGTTAATAGTATTATGTTGAAGATCTTTCATTAATAATGTTATTTTAACAATGTGACATTAATTTTAATAATATTACATGAATATAATGTTAATATTGACTAAACAATACATATAATTCTTGAGGAAATAGTGAATTTAAATCTTTATTATACAATCAATAAACATCATTGCATTTAAATCTTCATAGCAGCAATAAACACCATGGATTATAATGTTTGAATACAATTTTTTTATTTTTTTTGTAAGTAAGAAATTTTATATATAAAGGGCCTTCAAAAAACCAAACCAGAGGTACAAAAACTTGAAAACAACCGCACTGTAGTTAGTGAACTGCACCAATAGAGGGGAAACCAGTTCAGACAGCCGGGTAAGTCTAGCATTTGATAGTCTAACAGTCTTATAGAATAGAACTAAGATGATTAAGCTACAACTAAAAGAAGAAACTATTAAAAAGAAAAGAACCCCTGTGGGCTCATACACTTGGCGAGTAACCTGGCCAGGTGGCTAGAATGGTCGCGTACCAAGGCTCCTCTTCAACAGGTGTCCCTTTTTCTTCCAAATGCCTGTCAGCGTCCACGTTGCTCTCGTGCCTGTTGGCAACTGGCAGGGTGTCTCCAGGCATACTGTACATATGCTCGCCTATAGCTGTTGCCGCCTCCGTGTCCTCATGGTTGACCTACTCCACAACGACCTCTGTTGAACGTTGCGGCTGAGCATTTCTATCATCGCCCTCTGCATGGGGTTCCTTTGCTAAAGTCGTTCCTTCTGGGTTGGAGGGGAAAGAATCTGAGAAGGTGGATAAAATCTGAAGGAGGGTCGAGATCTTTCCATCCATCATCTGCAATCGGAATTGGAGGTCCTGCATTCCCTGATAGAGTTCAAAGACTAGACCATAGAGAATGGTTAAACTTTCTTTCAGCTGCGAGTCAGGGATGGAGCCGGTAGACGCGTATGTGTTGTTTTGGGCACTTCAAACAGGAGGTGGCACTCCCATGGGAGGCTGTGAGGAGCCCGCTACTGGTGCAAGGGAAGATGCGATGATTCTGGAGTTCGGTGGGACAACAAGATAACATGAAGAAGAGCCCGGCGGGCTGTCAATAATGGCTAAGCATTCAAACTGGGAGGCAGGTAGGGTGGAGGAGGCGAGAGGTGCTAGCTCAGACTGCAGAGGCGACGAGGAGATCATGGAGGGTGAACTAGGGGGAGTAACAGAGGCACGGGGCCGAGGAGGATGCCATGGAGAGCCTCTTCGCGGCCATCCTCTTTGACGCGGCATAATTTCTGGCGTTTGAAGGCAAACAATGACTGAGTGCTCTAGGAAAATGCAGAGAGCCCGGAGAGGGCCAGGGGCTGTGAGCACCATGAAAGTCCAGGCAATATCAGGACAAGGCAGCGGGGGTATGTGGGAGTCCGTCCGCGAGCGAGGAGGGGAATAAATTGCAGACGGAAAAGCCATAGAGAAATTCGTAATGGGGGTCGGGCGCATGAGAGTTAATGGTGCTACAACGATGTGAAGTCAAATTAATGCATGGTCGAGGCGACAGTCATTGGCACGAGCTCATCACATGGATCCCTGCCTTGTTGGCCTGATCGCACTCCCTCTCTACGCCATTTGGCTCGCACTAACACCCCATCCGGGGTTGTTTGAATACAATTAATGCTATATCGGTTTAACAAATATTTTATTCTTAAACGACATTAAATTTTGATGAATAGTTTATTCTTAAATGGAAAGACATCCCAATAATTGTCAATATGGATCAATCCATTTAAGTTATTCATCTTATTACATTTAAAATGTCACAATATGGCTTAATTTTAATGTTTACTTCTTAATTTATGAAAGTGAAACTTAATCTCTCGCATTTACTTCTTGTTTGTGACATTGTGAAACTTAATGTTTACATCTTGTTCGTGACATTGTGAAACTTAATGTCACAATGTCACGAACATAGTAATGTTGCAACATGACGAACATAGTAATGTTGCAATGTGACGCAATATGATGAACATAGTAATGTTGCAACATGACGAACATAGTAATGTTGCATGAACATTTAATGTGTTGCAATGTGACGCAATATGATGAACATATAATGTTKTGACGCAATATGATGAACATATAATGTTGCATGAACATTTAATGTGTTGCAATGTGACCAACATGTTGCAATGTGAYGCAAATATTGCAACACATAATGTGTTGCAATGTGATGAACATATAATGTCGCAATATGATGCAAATATCATGTTGTCRCGATTTGATGCAAATATCCTTTCATCACAATGCGACACAAATATCATGGCATTGMAATGTGACAACCATAGTCTTGTTGTCGCAATGTGACAAACATAGCCTTCTTGTCACATTTTGAYGAACATGGCCTCCTCATCACAATTTGATGCAAATATCATGTCATCGCAATGTGACACAAATATCATGTGATACCAATGCGACGACTATACCCTTGTCATCACATTGTCRTGAACATGGCCTCCTTGTCACAATGTGATGCAAACATCATGTCRTAAATGTGRTGCAAAKATCATTTCACCGCAATATGATGAAAATATCCTCTCATCACAATTTCACATGAATATCATATCATGGCAATGTGAMGACCATAGCCTTCTTGTSGYAGTGCGACGAATATAACATCRTCCCAATTAATGCATTAAGGCTATGTTCAACCTAGGCTATTTACTAAGGCTACGTTTGACCTAGGCTATTTAATAAGGCTATGTATTAATACTTTATTAATGTATTAGTATGGTCATTAAGGTCCTAATAATGTATTACTAAGGTGAGTAAAKTCAATGTATTACTACTTTATTAATGTAYTACTAAAATGTATTAGTGTATTAATACTTTAGCAATGTATTAATTAATAATGTATTAATAAATTAATACAATACATTWTTAAAGTATCAATTAATTAATAAGTTACATGATACATTAATGAAAATCAATACTTTAATTTAGACATTACATTATTGTAATGATGCATTATTTATGTACTAATACTTTAATAATGTATTACTATTTTATTAAYGTTTTAATGAACTAATACTTTACAATATACATTAATGTATTAATGTCATCCATAGTGATGGTCRTGGCTAGCCATGATCTTCTACAGAAAACAATTGTCAAACATGGTTAACCATTGTGAACCATGCTCAACCAAGGTCAACCATAGTGAAKGTCATGCATACTGAAGTTCTAGGGAAGTTARCAATGGTCATGTTCAACAAAATTTAACATTGGTCATGGTCAACCATAGTGAACCATGGYTATTTCCAATTAATGTATTAATACTTTAATAATGTATTATTAATGCATCGTCCCTATTACTAACATAGTAATGTTGCAATGTGATGAACATAATAGTATCACAAWCTGAAAAACATAGTAACATCCCATTGTGTCGAACATAGCCTTGTCATTCCAATGTGACAAACATAGCCCCACCATCACAATGTGATCAACATGCCTTATCATCACAGTATGAYGAATATAGACTTGTCGTTGCAATGTCATGAAAATAGACTCRTCATCGCAATGTAACACAAATATCCTATCCTCGTAATGTGATACAAATATCCTATCATCACAATGTGATGAACATAGCCTTGTTKYCACAATCTGTTGAACATAGCCTTGTCTTTTCAATGTGACGAACATAGCCTCRTCGTCGTAATGTGATGAACATTGCCTTATCATTGCACCATGGCAAATAAATCCTTATTATCACACTGTGAAGAACATAGCCCTATCATYGCATAGTGAATAACATAGCCTTATCATCGCASTWTGATKMAGATATCCTGCAATGTAATGAACATAGTGTCTTTGTCCCAATGTGATAAAAACATCATGTCCTCACAATGCGATGCAAATATTCTATCGTCACATTGTGATGAACATAGCTTTATTGTCACTATGTGTCRAACATAGCCTTGTCGTTGCTATGTTCTAAACATGCCCTTGTCATTGCAATGTCACAAGCATAGCCTTGTCRTTGCAATTTGACGAACATAGCCTTGTCATCACAATTTCACGAACATAACCTTCTCRCCTCTGTGAGATGTACATATCCTTKTCATAGCCTTGACGTCGGAATGTGACGAACATAGCYGCGTTGTCACAATGTGACGAAAATTTCATGTCRTYSCAATGTAATGCAATTATCATGTTTTCACAMTCTGATGCAAATATCCTATCTTTGCAATGTGAGGACCATAGCCKTATCGTGACTATGTGACGCACATATCCTTGTCTTCACATTGTGATGAACATGGCCTCCTCGTTACATTGTGACTCAAATATCATTCCATCACAATGTGACARAAATATCATGTCATTSTAATATGATGCAAATGTAACGATGTTAATGTATCAAATAAATAATAGCTTATATGTTACATTAGACATYAATGTATAAAAAATAATTATTACATTACATTGTTAATGTGTCAACTAAATAATACATTATATTATACATTAATAAAAATTTATACTTTAATTTATAATAAGTTATTAATGTATCAAATAAATAATAAGTTATATGTTACATTAGACATTAATGTATAAAAAAYAATTTTTACATTACATTATTAATGTAACAACTAAATAATACATTATATTATACATTAATAAAAAKTTMTACTTTAATAGTCCCCGAGGTGTAGAATAGTCSGGGACRGAGTGTGTTGTTAAGGCACTATGTGATGTTAAAGTCACCGGTTCGAAACCTGCGGGGACAAAAAATCCAGCCATGTTAAGGGTTGGTGTGGCTCAGGCCGGGTGTGATCCCCGRGTGATTTTGACAGCTTAGATGCCCCTGAGTCACGGTTTCTTAGCYGCAAGTTAGTCCCACATGTCACGGACAAACTAACAAACAAACAAAAAAAATTATACTTTAATTTATAATAASTTATWAATGTATCAAATAAATAATAAGTTATATGCTACATTAGACATTAATATATACAAATTAATTATTACATTACATTATTAATGTATCCACTAAATAATACATTATATTATACATTAATAAAAATTTATACTTTAATTTATACATTATATTACTGTAATAATGTGTTAATACTTTATTAAAATACTTTATTATTTAATTTATGTACTAATACTTTATTAAAGTATTAATACTTTAGTAATGTGTTTATTAAAAATGTATTAAGACTCTTTTTGCTGATGGACTAGGGTTCTGCCAACGGACTAGGGATCTGGAGATCTCTTGTGCTGCAGCGTTCCAGTAGTGGCCCCAACGGGGCTCATGTCTCCCAAGGAAGTGGGGCCGGTAGGCAGCACTTACAGTCAAGCCACAGCAGGAGGAAATGTTGCTGAGAGGTCTAAGTGGCCGACCTTTGAGCCACCACCAAACCTGTGCTCGAAAATATGGGAAGAAGGTGCGTTCAAGGATCGAGAAATGGAGATCGACCCCGAGAAAGAAGCTTCTTCCCCAACAATGTCAGTTCCATGGTTGCCTGGTAAGTGTATTCCACAAGCACCACAAGCCCCAAAATATGTGATTAGCTCACCACGCATAGAAGAGAAAAAGAAATTCATGAGAGACTATGCCCTGGTGGGAAAGTTCCTAGGGTTATGGCCCTCAGAACGAGATCTGATCAAATGGATCCAATACTGGTGGAAGCCAAAAGGTCACTATGAGTTACAATTAGGTTATAAGGGTTTTTTCACAATAATCTTCCACAACCTTGAGGATCGTAACCGCATCTTTGATGGAGGGCCATATTTTTTCAACTCGGCAGGCCTCTTCCTGCGCTTCTAGACAGAGAAGTTCAGCCCTGAAAAGGAGGAATTTGCTCATGCGCCTGTATGGATAAGATTATATTCCCTTCCACAGGAGTTCTGGCTAGAGGAAGTCCTGGATGGTATCGGCAATACCATTGGCATCTATGTCAAGTCATCTGAGGCCACCAAGCAAAGGCGTTACACCTCTTATGCAAGAATCTGCGTATACCTGAATATAACTAAGCCGCTCCCTGGTTCCATCATACTGGAATATCACGACGAGGATTGGACCCAGACCATCGACTATGAGCACATCCCATTCTCATGTCGGAGATGCCACGAGTACGGCCACCTCTTTAGAGAGTGCCCCCTCAACAATGCTCACAAGGAAGGAAACCCAGACAGCAGCAAAGACAAGTATGACTTCACTCAACCCATAGGGAAAAGAAGACCAGGAGGAAGAAGGCAACCGGCCCAGGTAAGTAAAGATCCCTCAACTAGCAATAGATTTACAACTTTGCAAGATCAACCAGAAAATCCTGCAAGCCACTTATAGGCCAATGAACCACCTTCGGCTAATGGATCGCATGCGTCCAAACAAGGGGAGGAAAAAACCCCACTGAGAAAGGGACTAGAAATTACCCCCCCAAACACGATTCAGGAATTGTAGGATCCTATGGAGACAGAGGAAGGAGATGTGGAAATGGAGCTGGAAGAGCCAGATTTAGCAGGGGTGGATTTGGTACATCTCGAGCATGCATATAGGCAACATAAACTATACACAATACCTAGAGATCAATTACGAAAGGTGCATAAAGTCTTCCTCAACTCCTCCGCTCGATCCTCGACAAGAGCTAGCCAATGGTTGGGAATACAAAGTAGTCAATCAAAAGGCACCGGTAAATCTCAGAAAGATGAGAAGAAAAGAGGGCGGAAATCCACCAACAAGCTTATTCAAGAAATTGGCCACTTCATGGTAAAGTCAGGGAAAATCCACTTGATATCAGATAGCTTCCCTCCTCTCCCTACCCCCCCGTCATCATGAAGATCATCTCATGGAATTTCAGAGGCCTTAATGGGCGTAGCAAGCAAAAATTTCTACGAGATCTGATTTTAGCGGAAAAACCTGATATAGTTCTTCTGCAGGAAACAAAATGTGCCTCAGAAGATGTGGATAAATTACTCCCCTACTGTTGGAAGCAGGGGGCAGTTGTTTCAGTAGGAGCCATAGGTACAGCAAGGGGACTGGCCATCCTTTGGAACACAAGTTCAATATTGCTAGAAAACTTCATTGCCACAAGATGGTCCATCACAACGGACTACAGACTCATTGGTTCTAATAAACCAGGACACTTAACTAATGTATATGGCCCAACCAACATAAGGGAGAAGGCCGCCTTCCTTAGGAATCTGGAATTCTTATCCAACTTAAATCAGCACAATAAATGGATTATAAGAGGAGATTTTAATAACATCCGTAGCCTGGAAGAGAAAAGAGGAGGCTCAAGAAGACTGGACCAAGAAACCAAAAACTTCAATAGCTTCATAGATAACCACTGCCTCATTGACCTGGAAACCATCAATGGCACTCACACCTGGACAAACAGAAGAACTGGCACACACCAGATCGCTTGCAAGCTCGACTGGTTTCTCATCTCAGAATCTCTCATGCTAGAAGGAACAACCATGGAGGCTTCAATCCTGAACATCCCTGGCTCAGACCATTGGCCTATTCAGCTCTGGCTGGATATCCCAACCACGACGGGGAAAAAACCTTTCAGGTTTGAGTAGTTCTGGCTCGACCACCCCGATTTCCAGGCAAACATACAGAACTGGTGGAGGGAGGTAGAGGTCCCTCAGGGCTCAAAAATGTACAGGTTCCAGCAAAATCTAAAGAACCTTAAACGGTCTCTCAGACTCTGGAATAAGAACACCTTCGACGATATCTTTGAATCTCAAAGGTAGCTATCAGATCACATGAGTGAAATTCAGAATCAGATTAGAACTCGGGGGCTCACAAATGAGTTAAAAGACTAGGAAGGAATCGTAAATCAATAGTTGGCGGCCAGGAAAAGACAAGAAGAGATCCTCTAGAAACAAAAGTCGCGCATCCGATGGCTCAAGGAGGGAGAGCGCAACACCAAATTCTTCCATAGAACAACCATTCACAGGCGGCACACCAAAAAAATCACGAGCCTTATCTCTGCAACTGGGGAGACCCTTCATTCACTTGAGGACATGGAAGCAGCTTTGGTTGGATATTATCAAAACCTCCTTACAGAACCTATTCGGGATAGACATGAATCCACTGCCAAGGTCACCCAGCATGTGCCCTCCCTGGTCATAAGGGAGAAAAACTTGGCCCCGCTATGACCTATTTCAATTGAGGAAGTGGATCAGGCACTTCAGGACACGCCCAAATGCAAGGCACCAGAACCTGATGGATTCACCAGCGATTTCTTCCATCATTGTTGGTCGATGATTAGGCACAAGGTATGGGAAATTCTAGAAGATTCCTGAGCCACTCGACAGGTTCTACAAGCTTTAAACTCGACCTTTCTTTCCCTCATACCCAAAGGGGGACAGGCGCATCACCCACAACAATTTATACCTATAGCGCTCTGTAATATAATTTATAAACTCTTGATGAAGGTGATAGCCAGGCGACTCAAGCCTATCTTACCAAAAATCATTTCCCCGGAGCAATCAGGCTATGTTGAAAGTAGGCAAATCATGGACAGCGTCATCCTTTCTCATGAGGTGATCCACTCTCTGTAGAAAACCAAAACTCCATGTATGCTCCTCAAGCTGGATCTCTCTAAAGCCTTTGACAATATAAGTTGGGAATATATGCGGGCTATGCTCCTCTCCTTTGTCTTTGATCAAAGCTGGGTTTCTTGGATCATGAACTTGACTTCTTCGGCTTTTTTCTCCATCCTGGTCAACGGTGTTCCTTCTCGACCTTTTTCTCCCTCAAGAGGAATCAGGCAGGGGGATCCCCTCTCCCCTTTTCTCTTTATCATCATGGCTGAAGGCCTGGGCCGCTCCATTCGAGCAGCAGTCGAAGGAAATCTGATAACAGGCTTACCCTTGCACGACATCTCCTCTCCCATATCGCATAGTCAATGTGTGGATGATTCGCTTCTAATGGGAAACCCCACTGTTTGCGAAGCCAACGCTCTACTTGACATTCTCCAAACCTTCGCAGATGCCTCGGGGTTGGAATGCAACAAGGAAAAGTCCCAAATCTTTTTCTTCA
>ML841685.1:20779-40434 GCA_009831015.1 Picea engelmannii | reverse complement strand
CCTTTAACTCTTTATCACACCACATTTTCCCCTTAAATTTTGATTTGAGGATTTTTTAATAGTATATTTATCACACCACATTATATTGTTAATGTATTAATATTTTAATAATGATTTACTAAATAAATTAAGTTTAATGTATTACTACTTTATTAATGTATTATTAATGTTGTCTTTATTAGTGTGTTATACTTTAATTAATTAATTAATATATTTAAAAATGTGTTAATGTATTTATTTATTAATATATTACATTATTAATGTATCCATTAATTAATACATTATCAATTAATTCATTATCAATTTATGAGTCAATTAATATGTTACATTACACAAATGTAAATTAATACTTTAATTTATACATTAATAAACCATTAATTTATATACATTAATATAAGATATTAATGTATTGCATTAATACATTATATTTATATATTAGTGTAAAGTAATAATTAATTAACACATTAATGGTCATCCACAAGACTAGCAACAATCACTTTATAAAGGTGAAAAATGGTGTCCATTTGTCTATATCAACCACTTTTATAAAGTGGTTGTATTTTAAATTTAAATTTTGGAAACTTTAATATATGGATGTTTTATTAATGTATTTATTAATATTATTTTTAATGAATGGATGTTTACTAATCTATTAAATTAATAATATTTTAATACTTTATTAATTTTTTTCATAATTTATAAATGTATTTATTATTAGTCTTGGTCGTAGGCATAGAGGGACTATAGTGATTGATAAATCGTTGACTTCATATTAGTTTGTCCTTTGACCACACATATTTTCATATTATCTATTGTTGGAATGAGGGAACTGAAAACATCGATTTTTATATAAAAAAAATACTATATTTGTCATGATCTGATTGGACAAGGGATTAGAGGTCTTATTGTCGGCTTCGCTATTCCCAATGTTATATATGTTGGCATATCCAAAGTATTTGATCGTATATGGTATCTTTGAATCATATATTTTATTATGCATTCGTCGAAGGTGGATTAATGCTAGCATTAATTCGAATGTTTGGTTTAGCATTTTATGCTAGGTAAATTTATGGAAATGTTTGATATGTTGGCATATCCAAAGTTTGGCCTTCCAATACATTCTCTGGTGTTCGAACTATTGTTACAAAAAATATAATATTTTTGGGGGGATATGTCAGAAACTTGCCACATTGAATTTTTTTCTTAAATGTTTACAGAGCATTTCTCACAAACTTAAATGTTTACCTAACACGCTTGGTAGCGTTGAATGCTTACTTAGCATGCATGTTACAATACATTTTCTTTCATTTTTTAAATTTATATGCTTCAATGGCATTGCTGGTTCACTGGTTCATGCTTGTTTTTTGCATATCCACTAATTTATTATTTACATGTTGTTGTTGTTCTTGCTTCCCTGTTCATGTTGTTGCAGTTTGCACATTTGGATTTCTACAATTTTTATTGGAACTGCGACATTCCTGGTGGAGTGGTTGCTTCTTGGTTCTTTCTTCACTGTATGTTGTTTATTGTTGTTTGATTCGACTTTGCAGGGTTCTGATCCTGCGCTTGCAATTGGGATTTTTGGTGCTTCTTAACTGGGTTGTTATTTGGTGCTTGTTCTTGTTTGCCTAGGGTTTGCAATGTTGGGATGCTACATCCGCAGTTGGATCTCTTATTACATATTTTGTAGTGGAGTCTGCATAGAATACTATTAAGATAAAGTAACATACTAAATAATTGAAGTCAATTTAAATTGCATCTCTTACGCGTTGAACCAAAGTTTGTCGGCCTCAAACTATATTTCATAGCTGGCGATACTTTTTCCATGGATTATGTGTTACTATGGTTTCATAGTTATGAGATTAGGTTGTGTTGTGTGAGCGATATAGTTGTTCTCTCCCTTTTATTTTCCTCTTGTAAACTGTGTTTCTGGCTCTGTAGTTTCTCTCCTTTCTGTGGTCATTCCAACCGACCATCATTCGGTTGCATACTTAGCCAGTTTTATGGATGCGGGTTCGTGGATAGGTTCTATCGAACTATGACAGGTCATATTCGGTGTATACACCTTTTACCCAGAAATTTTGTTCTCTAGAATTCGACCTGGCACTCCTCGAACTCGTAATCGTGCCTCTACCTTCAATGAGTTTGTCTATTCTACCTAGATTTCCATACTTACCGGGTTGACGATTTTTCGGGTTCAAAAAATTTAAAACCATTTGTCGCTCCCCTCCATCCCCGCTACCTTCTGCCCTTCCCAATAGACATTAATTATGCTTTCAAAAGTCAAAACTGACCAAAGAGGTTCGAAAAGATGGGCTTTAATAACTGGAAAGATTGAGGACATCTCCCATTAAAATGAATAGATAGGCGAATATTATGGGATCTGGTAATTTCTTTTACCTACATTTTGAATTTGCAACAATAAAAATCTTTTTTTTTTGTTTGTGCTCTTTTAGTTTTTTTAAAAGCTTCAGCATAGTCCACAAACGTGTCACCCACATAGACCTTGACATCATGTCCCTCTTTAATATTGTGCATATCTTAGATGTCATATTTGAGAATCTTCTTAGATATGAGAATTTTAATGCGTGCTATTAATCACTATTCAACGTACATATTCGAAAAGATTGGCATTAATAAGAGAAAATATCGAGAACATTTGTCATTAAAATGAATTAACACAAAATCTATGAAAGATCATCCAACGTTTCTTTTAAATACTTGTTCCCATTTCTCTCTATCATCAAAGAGTTGCACTTTAGGGTGCCTTCGTTCTAATGTTTCTGGTCATGGACATGTAAGACAACTTAGAGATGTTGTTGAGGCCCAGATGAAAGAAGAGAGACTGGTTTTATGTGATGCGAGCTTTGGGTAAAAAAAAAACTTTTTTATACAAGAGAAACTCACAGAGGAGGGAAAAAAAAGAACAAGTATAATTTGGTTGGTGTTCTCCCTGTGTTCGATGCTTTGGTTGGTTGAAAAGGCTACCTGGAAATTTTTTTGTTGAACTTCTTTGTTTTCTTGCTAGAATTTTTCATGGATTTCCAGGTCACATGAAAAATAGTTCTTCATTGAAGTATATAGCTTCTTCCAACAACACAGATTTGGCAATTGTATCGAATTCTACAGATCCCACAAGTATTTTTCTTCCTTGGGGGCGACGCATTTACAGTGGCTTGCAAAATGGCATGTCATGTTCATAAATGACGTGAAATATTACTCCATTTGCAAATGTAACCAGAGACGGGTAACAGAAACTGTATGGGTGGATAAAACGACATATTATCACTACAAAAGTTTTTATTTCAAAGTTTGATGAGATACATGTGGGTCTTGTAACCGACTTGACAGAAAGCCATGTTCTCTGTCAAATTTTGTTCGGTTTCCTATGGATGTAGTTGCAGACTCCACATATTTGGCATCACCTCTGAACATTCCAGACGTTTCTGTGGGCCACCATACCTTCCACCATTATGAGGAAAGATATATTCTAATGCGATCTACAACATTTGATACACTTGCCAGACCTGTGCTGATGTGTTCTATAGCATTTGATGCACTTGTCAGACCTGTGCTTCCTGAAGAAGTTATGTACATCAACAAAATTGGATTTTTCAGTTGTGTTGGAAGTTTCTTCCAATTTACTATCATAAAGAAAAGAAGTTCAAAATACAAATCTTCAGGCAGGGTTTTCAACCAAACAGATGATCGAATACACGGAGAATACCAGTCACAACATACTTGAGTTTTTTTTCCCTACCATAGCTATTGTGACATAAAATGACTCCCTCCACTTTGAAATCGGCATGAATCGCATTTCTAAGTTGTCTCGGATGTCAAGGGTCAAGAACATTGCAAGGAAAGCACCTTAAACCCCAAGTTTTCGACGATACGGGGAAATTAATACTTGACAAAGAATGGAATGTTGAATAACTAGCCATTGCAAGCAGGCCATATCTAGAAGAGACAAGTTATTCAAAAAACTGGGATAGATGTAGTTGGCAGCACCGATTAAGTACAAAACCCAAAATTGATATTCAACTCGTTTTTTATGAATAAAGGGTTTGAATGTCAAGAAAATTTTCAAGAAGCTTCATCAATGTACATATTTTTTATTGGTCAGTGGTAGGCCAAATTGCAATCGTTGTGGAAAATAGCCTCAACTGTATTTTGTAACCCATATTATTTGAATATAGAATAATTCCGGTTTATTTTTTAATAGTATTTTCCAATCTCTGGTATTTGTTTTGATTTTATTTTGTACCTTCTTCCCCTGTGTCGTTAAACATGGACAACAAGATTTTCTTTTTGCTACCCACTACTTCAATTTAAATAAATCCTCCTTTGTTCGTTTCTTACATTTTACATTTAAGAATAATTTTACATTTTGCGTCGGCCTTGTATTTAAAGAAAGAAATTGGAGGACCTGTCCTGCTTCCATTCTTCGGGTCCCATGAATAGAATGAATTAATGAGTTACAACAAGGTATCTCAAGTGTTGATTCAATGTTCATGTTTATTATGTTGGATATATTGCAGCTTCTTCTATTTGATAATATCCATGCATATATACTAATATTAGTACTATTGGAATAAATACAAAAACTTCCTCTTCGACAAAGCTTAGGCAATTATGTTTGGGTTTGCGGTATTAAAAAACTATGTTACCTATTCTGTCATATACATCTTGCAACCAAAGAGCTTTCGTAGTCTGCAATCTATGCTTTAACTACTGATAACTCACCAGACGTTCAAAAATCTTGGCATTAATAAAGGAACAATTGAAGCTATTTTAATTACTTAAATCACACAAAATTTTGATTACATTTAATTTAATTTAGATATTGATGTTTATGGAGAGTCGGAATTTTCTCATGTCATTGCAAGGAATAAAAGATGAATAGATGATAAGGAGTTTATCTTGTTGAAACCACAATGCAAATTCATGTTTCTTGTTGCGCTGTGTACATCTTGCAATCAAAATTTTCGTAGTTTCAACCAAATTTGGGAACCGAAGAGTATCCTACAAATTGGGAGAACATTTTCATTTGAAACATAAATAATCCATTAATATATATTAGTATGAATACTATTCAGATAAATATGAAAACTTTTTTTCATTAATACATATTAGTATGAATACTATTGAAATAGATATCAAACCTTTCTCTTGGCCAATACTTAGCCAGTTATCTGGCCACCAAGCCCCAGGTTCGCAGTACCCAACACCTATGTTCTCTATTCCATCATATACATCTTTCAACCAAAGAACTTCAGTGATATGCAGTTTATGCTTTTACTAGTGAGAACCCAGCAGGGGTTCTAAAACATTGCCATTAATAAACGGAAAAAAAAAAAGTTTTTTCAACTGTCAGATACTTATCCCTTTTCCCATTTTCTTTTTCCCGTCCATTATGCTTTCTGGTTTTATACTTAGTCATCTTTCTATGATGGACGGTTGTAGGGTTTGCGAGCTAACATATATTCATCTCCATCTGTATCTTCACATGACGAATCCGACTGACCGATGTTCCTTTGCATAGCTAGGCAATGTTATGGTCATGGTTGTCGGGTTGGCGCATACGAACTGGCATTTTCTTCTTCCCGCTCGTTATCACTTTCTGGATATATACTTAGTCATCTTTCTATGGTATCTGGTATGTATTCATTTCCATATATATCCTCACATGACAGATCTGGCCGACTGTTGTTCCTTTCCATACTTAGACAATTTTATGGCCACAGCTACGGGGTCGGTGCTTACGAACCTGACTGTTTATTGTTCCTTTATATACATCTTGCAGTCAAAACATCTATGATCTACAATTCCACCGTGGGTTCCTCGTACACATTAACTTTGTTCAAAGTATCTGTTGCTACCTTCCATCCCCAACAACTTCGCGTCATTCCTAATATACATCAACAATGCTCTTACTAGTGACAACTGGACACAATTATACGAAAGATACTTCCGTGATCTGCAATTTATGCCTTAACTGGTGAGAACTCAGCAGGGGTTCGAAATCATTTGCATTAGTAATCAAACACTAGATGTTCTTCTGTGAGATACTTAGTTATTTTTCCCTTGTCTTGTTCCTGTGTATTATCGCTTTCTAGTTATATACTTAGTCACGTTTCTATGATCAYGGGTTCCAACATTGGCRTGTTGACATATCTTCATCTCCATCTATATCCTTGCATGGTGAATTGGACCACCCGATGTTCCTTTTCATACTTTGTGAATTTTATGCTCACGGTTGTCGAGTTGGYGCAATTGAACTCTACTSCTTTTTGTTTCATGATATACATCTTCCATTCAAAATTTTCGTGATCTACAATTCSACTGTGGACTCCTYCGTCCTTTTTTCCTTTTTTTCTTCCCGTGTATTATGGGACTATAAAGTATGGACATGATATTTTATAGAGCATGTATGGATTGTGCATTCCATACCTAGCCACATTTTGGATCGCGGGTTCTCCGGTGGGCAGGCTCAAAATTGGGCCTCCATTATTTTGTGCCCTACAAATAGCACCCAAAATTTTGTGATATACAAATTGACAAGCGGATCTGCAGACTGGCTGACTCAACATTGAACTTCTATTGTTCTGTGTCCTCCAAATAGCGCTCCCAGTTCTGTGATATACAAATTGACACACAGAGTCCAGGGCTGGCAGAGTGGAGACTGCCATTGTTTACAGATGGTAATCCCTATCAAGTATCCAACAGTATCTAAAAAATTATTTTCAATACTAAATTAGCTCTTAGTAGTGACAACTAGACACAGAGGTATGAAACCTTTCGCATCACACCCTCCGCAATATAAAAATTGACTACTGGATTTCGACATCGTCCGCTTTTCCGTGTTACAAATTATGCATTCAAATGTTCGGTGCAATATAATTTGAACGTCGAGGCCTCACATCTTGTGCAGAGACCTTGTCATCTTGTTTTGGATCCTCCTGTTGTCGGGTTCATGAAATGTCCAACTCTTGGATATTGTTTCGATTTGGCACCAAGCATTGTTCTACCACTGTTCACAAATGTTTCAAAATATCTATCGTTTCCTTCCATCCTCACTAACTTCATCGCGTTCCTAATATACATTGGTTGTGCTCTTACTACCGACAACTGAACACAGTGGTATGAAACAGTTGGCTTCTAGCCCTCTGCAATCTACAAATTGACTATCGGGTTCACATTTTGTAGTTAAAATTTTCATGATCTACAATTCCACCGTGGACTCCTTAGTCCTTTTTCCCTTTTCTTCTTCCCGTGTATTATGGCTCTCTATTTATATACTTAGTATTCTTTCTATCATCGTGGGTTCCAACATTGGTAGGCTGAAATATCTTTATCTCCATATATATAATCACACAACGAAACCAACCAATCGTTGTTTCTTTCCATACTTAGTCAATTTTATGGCCACGGTTGTCGGGTTGGCCATTTCGAACTCTGCTTCTTCTTGTTCTGTGATGTACATTTTGCACAAAAAAATTCCGTGATCTACAATTCTACCATGGACTCCTCGAACTCGCAATTTTCACTCTACCACAGTTCACAAATGTTTCAGAGTATCTGTCATTTTCTTTCATCCCCACTAACTTCTTGTCCTTCCTAATATACGTTGATTGTGCTCTTACTAGTGACTCTTACTAGTGACAACTGCACACATTGATATGAAACAATTAGCATCCATCCCTCCATAATATAGAAATTCACTACTTGGTTCTGACATCATCCCCTCTTCCATGTTACAGATTATGCAGTCAAATGTTTTGAATGATACAATTTGACCGTCGGGTCCTCACATCTTCTCGGGAGACCTTGTGACCCTATTTTGGATCCTCCTGTTCACGGGTTCATGAAATATCCGATTCTTAGTCACTGTTTCGGGTTCGCGCATTCGAACTCTGCTGCTTCTTTTTCCATGATATACATATTGCACTCAAAATCTTCTTGATTTACAATTCCACTGCGAACTCCTTGGTCCCTTTTCCCTTTTCGTCTTCCCTTGTATTATCGCTTTGTGGTTATATACTTAGTCACCTTTCTATGATCGCGGGTTCCAGCGTTGGTGAGTTGACATATATTTATCTTCATCTATATAATCACACGACAAATCGTACCAACCGTTGTTTCTTTCCATACTCAGCCAATTTTATGGCCACAGTTGCTGGGTTGGCAGTTTCGAACTCTACTTCTTGTTGCGTCGTGTACATCTTGCACTCAAAACTTCAGTGATCTACAATTCTAGCGTGGACTTGTCGAACTCACAAGATTCACTCTACCATGGCTCACAAATGTTTCAAAGTATATCTCACTGCCTTCCATCCACACTAACTTCATGTCCTTCCTGATATACATTAGTTATGATCATACTAGTCATATACAAATTGCCCTCTGGACTGTCCTACCATACCCTCTTCGTTGTTAAGTGTATTGCACTCAAAATATTATGAGACATAAAATTTGACCCTCGCACCCTCACCTTCAACAGTTGTACCTTGTAACCCTATTTTGAAGCTATTTTTTCCCATGCCCACGACCTCTGTAATTTCTTACTATGCAATTAGAAACCTTTCATGCTAACAACTAACCATGCAGGAACCGTCAACATTGTCATTAATAGAAAAAACACTCGAGGAGATCTCCTATTATTACGCATTAAACCAATATGTGCGGAGAGTTATTTTTTCCCTTCCGATTGTTCATCTCAAACATGTGTCATCGTGTTGGCCCGCTCAAGAAATCTATAATGCTTAATCTCTCATTGCAATATCCACCATGTTCGCATTTCTATGTATGTGATTACTAGTGTTTAATATTAACAACACATCATGCAACAACCATCCAAATTTTCATTAATGAACGAAAGTCTCGAGGACTTCTCCCAATCACACGCTTTGGACCAAGATTTGCGCAAGGTTATATTATCCCTTCCAACTTTTCATTTCATTCATTATCTGGAGAAAAAAAATGTTCTTGTACACTTATGGTAGTAGGTCGACAACAGTTTTGTGGAGATATAGTAAATATCTTTGGACATCAGGACCAGAACTTCCAGTGGTCTAGGGCATAATTTTACTATTCATCACATTCCATCCAGAACGAAGTGATTTGGACCTTTGGAATCGCTCGTACAGGCTACGTCCCTGAGGTTTTTTATTGTAAGGAGGTGGTCTCTTGGTGCACCGAAAAATATATTCCAGGCCAAACAATTATTCCACTGCGCGACCATTCTCTTGTTTCTTTGTCACCTCAGGTCTTCTGTGATATGTTAAAATTGTCGGAGCCAACATTGACATTCAGAGGACAAGACTGCAAGTAGTTTCTAGAAAAACATGATAACGGGTTGGGCATCTTAACTGACTTCCTCGAATACCCGAAAACAGTTCTTGAAGATATCAAAAGGTTGCAGGCAAGTTCCTTTAGAAATCCATTCTGGGAAATTGCTTGGTTGTTTACAAGAATAACAGGACAAGCATCCACGACAAGCATATCCCATATAATTATTTATATTTTGTATTTCACAGTCAAGGAACAATACATTTTCGATTGGGGGAAGCTAATTTCCATTGATCTTTGTTCCCAGTTGTCACGATTCAAATAATTGAATAATGTGTATATGTCATCCTACTTGATTTTCATAATAGTGCATTGTTTCCCATTTCCAAAACATTCTCTTTCCAATAAAATAAACTGTGGATTCGACCCAGTAATATTCTGGTACGAGGCCCTGTGGAGGCACAAGGCCTCCCATTGTTTTTATGAAGTTTTTAATGGCTTTGTCTCAGTTTTCAAATATTTATTGTTAGGCAAGGATGCTCTGCGGATGTCTCACCAGGAAACCAAGTTTTTGAACAGGAACGACGCGCTTAAACAAAAGGAAAATCACAGTGTCTTCATAGTCTTTGGCTCTAAGGAAAATCTTGCTTTCCTTCCATGCCACATCATGGACAAGATGTTTGTTGAAGAAATAACAATGAAATAAAACCAGTGGTTGTATTTTTTCCATGACAAGAAAAAAAAATAGTTCATTCCTCTGCCCTGGAAAGTCAGAGACTTTGTGTGCAGAAACATTAACAATATTGACTAGTTTGCTGCCCATTTCAAGAAATTGAACCTAATGTATGCTGAAAGGATAAAAGGGTTCGACCCTAATGGGATTTTTCAAGAACATTTACTGGAAGTTGGCTTTAACAACTCTTTTATCCACAGACACCTGACCCAACACAGGGACAGTGTCAACAACAATCCTTCTTCTGGCAATTGCGATGTAGAGACATTGCAAAGCACGACTGAATTGTAGAGACAACATGGAAAAGTATCCAGTGAGAAGAGTACCCAGTCCCCGGCCATCACTCCCAAGACCAAGACATCACGTAGCATCACTTCGACAACCCACCCCAGTAAAAAAAAATGCAAAAATATTCAAACGGAGGAGGATATAAGAACCCTCCTCGCATAAAAAATGATAGTTATCACAAAATTCCACTGACGAAGAAGAGAAAAAACAATGCAGGGCAGGCGGAGGAACCTGAAACTGAAAGTGAACAACTGCAACTTGAAATTGAAACTGAGCACATGCAGAAAATTGGGTCGTCCATGGTGGAAATATTTGAGACCGAATTTTTTTATGAAGATGAATCCTTCATATTCAAGAGCACTGTTTTTTACAGCCAATCTAAAATTATGGTCATTGAAAAGAGAGATGTAACAAACAGGAAAGGAAAATCTCACATAGAGATTAACTTTAGGAAAATTCCCCTGTCCCAAATATCCTCATTTCACCAAGTAACCAATGAAATTCTTCGTGATTCCATTGGAAGAATTGAGATGGAAAATGCCAATCTAAAAGACCGCCTCGATGAATTTGAGTAGGCTTTCATTGCAACCCCAGAATTTGTCAGTCCTTTGGAAAAAATCGTTCCTGCTACCACTGCAACCAAGAAGAAAGTATCATTTTCCCTTCTTGCATGCTCTAGAGCCCTTGTAGAGAATAATATCAACAAAAGAATGCAGCTAGTTACTGAAGCCTGGGAAACATCGCAAAATTTAGTTTCCTTCGGAAAGAAGGAAAATGATTTCCTAGAACATTTGGAGGTGAATTCAAGAAATGATCATCATTTATGTGAATAGGTGTTGACCCATTTTGCCAACTATGTTGTCAACACATCGGAACTAAAAAGAAGACAAGAGAAACTCCCCTTCCCAAAACGGATCAAAAAATTAAAATCATGCTGGCAAAAGAAAGTTAACAACCTGGAGCTCATTGTCAAATCATGTAAATAAGTCACATCAGAAAAGGAAGATTTATTCACAAGCCTGATCTAAATGGACTTAGTCGGAAGTACCAATGAGGTTCAAGACCCAAACTTAATTCTCAGATCCTTGTCAATGACCAAAGAAGCCTTCCAGGAACAACTTGATATTTTAAAGGGTTTGTCTTTCGAAAATTTTTACGGCATACTTGAACATGATCTAGATGAGCATGAGTGTTGGGTACTAGACTATGTTGCACACAATGAATAAATTGAACAGAGTCTGCATAGTATTTCAATGGATCTAAGGAAATTACAAAAGGACCTTTATGACATAGAAATCTGGGATGAAATCAACATGGCCCCCATGAAAATCTACATCGTATAATGGTTTCAATAGAGAATGGATAGCCTCATCTAGGAAGGGCAACAACCGATCAACAAGACTCCACTGACCATCGACAACAGTAACAAAAACGCATCGGGTTCATAGTAAGTCTATACTGGCATCTTGTTTTCTTTATCAATCCAATCTAAGTCTATACTTTCATCTTGTTTTCTTTATCAATCCACTTATGACCTCTTTCAATAGAAAACGGTAACCAAAGACTCATAATTTCCAATTTCTTATTTTCAGGTCTTCCTCTCTACCATCATTCACTTCTTCTTTCAACATTCCTAATTCTTGTACTTATTTCTTTTTATGGTCAGCAGGAGCCCCAATCCCAGTCTATATGACAAACACATTTAAATTTCCAAAAAGATGTAACACACATTATTATTTTTTGATAAATTCCAAGGAAAACTGTTTCGGGAATGCCTTTATTGTATACTAAATTTTGGGTGTCCAGGAACCTTTCTTGTTTGTTCCAAAGAAAACTAATTCGGGTCTGGTACATTTCTTGTGTCCTATTGTATGCTAATTTTTTTTTCTTGCACGACGTTGTTACTATTATATTCTATGCTAACTTTTTGGGTGTCCAAGAACCTATACTTTGATAAATTTCAATTTTTCTTGTGTCCAGAAGCCTTTGCTTTCAAGCAAACTAAATCGAGAATGCTATTTTTTTTGTGTTTTTTCCCCACGAACTTATGTAATAGACGTTATTACTATTCTATTGTATGATTTTAAATGTTGATGTAATTTCTAGAGATATGTAATAGACATTATTTATTTTTGATAAATTTCTATAGTTCACAAGTCTTCTTGTCAATTTGTATATCACAAAAGTCTTGGTGCTATTTGTAGGCCACGAAACAACAGAGGCCCAATTTTGAGCCCGCCAGCCCAAGAACCCACGATCCAAAAATTGGCTAGTATGGAGGTCTGGTACATTTTTTTGTGTCCTATTGTATGCTAAAGTTTTGTCTTGCACGATGTTGTTACTATTCTATTGTACGCTAACTTTTTGGATGTCCAGAATCCTATACTTTGATAAATTTCTATTTTTATTCTATCTAGAACCCTTTGTTTTAAAGAAAACTAGTTCGGGAATGATAATTTTTTTATTTCTTTCTCCACGAACCTATGTAACAGACGTTATTACTATTTTATTGTATGATTTTAAATGTTGATGTAATTTCCAGAGATATGTAACAAACATTATTTATTTTTTGATAAGTTTCTATAGTCCACAAGTCCGATTGTCAATTTTTATATCGTGGAACTCTGAGTGCTATTTGTAGGGCACAAAACAACAGAGGCTCAATTTTGAACCCACCAGCCCGAGAACCTGTGATCCAAAAAGTGGCTAAGTATGGAATGAGGGCTCCGTCTATGCTCTATAAAATCTCATCCCCATACTTTATAAAAGTATATATTTCGTATGTATAAAACTAAATATCTACTTTCTAAAATTTGATAAATTTCAATTTCTTTTCTGTCGAGGATCCCTTGTTTTAAAGATAACTAATTTAGGAATGCTAATTTATTTGTGTTTTTTTCCACAAACCTATGTAACAGACGTTACTATTATTTTTTTGTGTTTATCTCCACGAACGTATGTAAAACGTATGTAAAGAAAACTAATTTGGCATTGCTAAATTTTCTGTGTCCAAGAAAAGCCTTTGTTTTAAAGGAAACTAATTCGGGAATGCTATTTTTTGGGGGGTTTTCTCCACAAACCTATATAACAGACGTTATTACTATTCTATTGTATGTTTTTAAATGTTCATATAATTTCCAGAGATTTGTAACAGACATTATTAATTTTTGATAAATTTATATAGTCCGCAACTCCGCTTGTCGATTTGTATATCGCGGAACTATCAGTGCTATTTGTAAGGCACAAAACATCAGAGGCCCAATTCTGAGCCCGCCAGCCTGAGAACCCGCGATCTAAAACTAGCTAAGTATGGAATGAGGGCTCTGTGCATGCTCTATAAAATCCCATCCCCATACTTTATAAAAGTACATATTTCGTATGTATAAAACTAAATATCTACTTTATAAAATTACATATTTGGTATGTATAATTTATGGTGTCCAAGAACCTATAATTTGATAAATATCAATTTATTTTTTGTCCAAGAGCCCTTGTTTTAAAGATAACTAATTTGTGGATGCGAATTTCTTTGTGTTTTTTTCCAAGAACCTATGTAACAGACGTTACTGCTATTTTTTTGTGTTTCTCTCCACGAACGTATGTAAAACGTATGGAAAGAAAACTAATTTGGGAATGTTAAATTTTTTGTGTCCAAGAACCTTTTAAATGTTGATAATTTTTTATATATTTTAGGAAGAACTAATTCAGGAATACTATGTTCTACATGCAAACCACATGTATTTCAACTTACTAGCCACGTGTCTGTACTCGGTAGCATTTACTCCCATCCCAACATGGCAGGGACTACGCTACCATGCAACACTTGTATAACTAATTCTTTAATGATTAATGTAATAATGTATTATTATTATTATTAATGTATTTATTCATTAATATAATAATTTAATAATGTAGTAGTTTAATGTTTGTTTTTATGTAATATTTTTTTTATTTTATCAATTTACTAATGTTTTAATTTATTTATACTTTACAGATCTTTTAATGTATAATGTAACAAGGGTTGCATAACAACTCAGTCTGAGTTAGTTGGGAAATACATGTTGAACAATGAAACCTAATATCACTAAATGCACAAGTAATGAATATTTTTTGTCAAAAGATAATAATTGAGGGTTGTTTGTTATTCAAAATGTATAATGAACCTAAGTTGAATGGAACTATAATATTCATAAATATAATATAAATATAATAAATATATTATAATATAATATAAATATAATCATAAATATAATATAAATATAATAATAAATATATAGTACAATTTTTTATATTTAGATGTGGTGATTGGTGAAATTCATTGATTATGTAATTAATTCTACATATTGAAAGACTTGAAGGGACCAATAACACTTCAATTCTATCAACCAATTAAAAATCAGAAACACAAATATTTTTATTATATCCAAAAATATATATATTTGTTTTCTTATGTTAAACATTACATTACATACACAAATTTATGGTAAAAGAAAAATTAATGTCACATCAAAAGAAAATTCATTGCTATAGTCCCATGACAGGGACTAATAATGTATAAATTAATTAATATAATATATTAATAATGTATAAATTAATTGAAACAATATATTAATAAGGTATTTATTAAGTAATATGTTACATTTATATATTATATTATACATTAATTAATGTATTGAGAGTTACTTTATAAAATGTATTCCTCATCTTTATACATAATATTAACAAAATAATGATTTTTCAATTACCATTAATAACATAATAATATATTTTTCTATTATTATATTAATTAATTGATTATTTATATATTTATTAATTAATATTTTATTACTTTTGTACCTTTATGTAATATTAATTAATGTATTAGTACTTGATTGATATATTTAACAATCTATTTATACTTTACTAATATATTAAAAAATTAATTAATTAATTAATATATCACATTATTACTTTTTTTTTATGTCTTTAGTTTAGTTTTACTTTCTTATTATCACAGGCTTACTTTATTATTATTATTTTGTTATGTAGTGTTTTATTTTTCATTAGTTAATTTATATTTTATTATCAATTATTAATTAATATTTTATTTATTATTAATATCGTTTAATAAATAAAAATTAATTTAGTGTTAACTAATAATTTTAAATATAATTAGTTATAATTAATTAATTATTAACAATTAACTGATTAATTATTACAGTTTAATAAATTATTAATAATTAGTTAAAAAAATTAAAGATAATTAATTATTAATTATTATATATTTGTTACATTGAAAATGTATTAATTTATTAATGGTTATTTTAGGCATGTCGACCGTCAACTAGCAATAACCACTTTTATGTAAAAAGTGGTTGATATATGCCGATCAACGCCATTAATTGAAAAAGGTGGAAAATAACATCGAACAACATATATCAACCACTTTTTACATAAAAGTGGTTGTTGCTAGTACATAATGATGTAGTTAACAAACATAATGTGATGACTCCCTTTAGTTGTTAATGAAAGAGGGATTGTCAAAAAGGGAGTAATCATTTAAATAATAAGTGTAATAGTTTGAATTTCTTACACAGATTTGAAGAAATTCAGATGTTTTATATAAATGTCAAAAACATAATAAGGCACTTAACATACATAATGAGTTGGTTTTTAGATGTTTTGTATAATGTAAAAAACATTAATTAAGAAATGCAAAGAATTGTTCTTCCTGAAATAACTAAAATAACTAAAAGGAGTAATGTCTCTCATTAACAAACATAATGACCTTGAATTAATGTCAAAAATGTATTTGGACATCATTAAATTATATTTTTAATTATATAATATATAGTAAAAGAAATTTGTATGAATTTTTATAACAAGTTAATCTATCCTATTCTCTTAAGTATGTTTATATAAATTATTTTTATTAGGTGTGTGTGAAATGGTCGGTTGTTAACCGATATAGGGAGTCGAGGGCCATGAAAGCCAGGGTTTGATCCTCGTTGGAATCTGTGCAAGTTTATGAATCCTAGGGGGCTTTCGGAGAGGAGTTGGCTTTATGTTTAGAAAGACAGAGTGATGTCAGGTGGGTAAAGGGATAGACTAGGGTTACAAACCTTTTTAGTGGCTGACCTAGTAGCTACTAGGGTTTATGGTGTTTGATGCTATGGTTTTAGAAGATGGCTTGGCAGAAGATCAGTGGTGGAGCCATGGGTGCCTGCTTAAACCTGATGAGGTATACAGGGAGGAGTTATGGCAGTACCTTCAAACTTTATTAAAGGATGGCGTGAGGGCTGGTAAGGTTGAGTCTGAGCTAGAGGCCCGCTCCTCATTAGGGTCATGTTGCGATGTAACTCATGGATCTACAGATACTAGATCCATCGAGGTCATAAATGAATTTTTTTCTCGGGAAGCGGAAAGGGGAGGTATGACGAGTGCATTTACGACTAACCTATCGACGCAATGCTTGTTGAAATATTTGAAGGGAGGGAAATGCAATAAGGCAACAAAGTGTTGGAGAAATTTCTATTTTCGACACACTAGTTCAGTGGGAGTTAATTGACTAGTTCTATTTTAGACTTTCTATTTTTACCATCACTATTATGCATGCATGCATTCCTAAGGAAAGCTAACTGCTTGATTGATTTTCTTAATTATGGAATGTTTTTCCCTATATATGAGTGTATTCCACTCATTCATTGTATCGTATTGATCATGATCTATGTATCAATCATCAGCCCATTGGAGTAGTGTGAATATATTTTCTCATTCTTCCATATTGAATCTCTCTTCCTTTCTTGATAAGTTTGTTTGTATTTTCTTTAGCTAGATCTCCTGTGTAGGTTTCCATGAAACACTGACATGGTATTAGAGCTATGTTATTTGGAGCAAGCCACACAAGCCAAAGAATAAGGAAAATCAGGGTTTCAGCGAGCTAAATCTGTGGTCCTACCTTTCAGCAGTTATTCCTCCCAAAATATTATGTTTTTGAGAAAACGACCTGCATGGAAAGTAATTCGACCCATTTTGGAAGTGGGTTTTAAACGATTTGCCGAGATTCTTAACCTTTTGCTCAAAAAGTAATCTATGAGATAGCCTCCTCAGATTGATACGAATCTGTGGGAGAACCTTTCAGCAGTGATTGCTCCCAAAATATTAAGTGTTTGAGGAAACGACCCACGTGGAAAGTAAATCGACCCATTTTGGAATTGGGTTTTCAACTGTTGGTGAGATTCATCATCGTTTTCTCAAAAAGTAAGTCAAAATAGTATCTCTTGAAACTGATACGAATTTTCACTTAAAATTCCCTTTCTGCCGTGATTTCTTAATTTTTCACTTGTAGATTGAGAGTAATTTTTTAGGGGTTCTTAGAAATAGTGGGAGAGATGGATATGAAAACTATTATACATTCAAACTTCGTGGTAATCCTCACACCATACAATTATTTTGATTGGAAGCCCAAGGCAGAATTCCATCTCAGAAGGAAAGGATTATATAATTTGATGATGGCGACAGAAACAGAACCTACATCAATGATTGAGAAGATGAGATGGGCGAACCTTTAGGATGAGGCCACATGACTACTTCTTGAGATAATATCCATTGATTTATGGTTTCATGTTGCTACATGCAAAACTCCAAACGAGATCTGGACCACCCTGGAAGGACTCTTTGGAAAGAAAGATGAGATGCGAGGTCATATGCTGGAGGTAGAGTTGAATACCTTAGATCCTAAAAGTTTTGATAATATACATGATTTCTTTACTAAATTTAAATCTTTGATTTTGAGCTTGGGTGAATGTGGTATTGACAAGTCTACACAAGAGAAACAACTTATTCTAACAATCTTGGCCAAGCTAGGACTAGAATATGTTGTATATGTCTCCAATTTCCATTCTGGGAGATGTCTTTTTGGAAGAAATTGGAAAATTGCTAGGTTGGCTCAGTTCATTGAGTCTCTTACACAAGAGAAGACAAAACTCATACAGATGGGCCTCATGAAAGATCACAAAGTACATGCACTCACCATGCATGATGGAAAAGGGTCATCCAAATAGAATGGGAAGGACGAATATTCCAAACCCTTTAATGATTCTTCAGGTTCCAAAGACTCTTCAAATTCCAAGAAAAAGAAGAAGGGAAAGTAGTGCACTTACTTCAATAAACCGAATCATGAAGAATCCACATGCATGAAGAAACAACTTGATCTTATGGCACAGGCACTTCAGCAGAACAACATTGGAAACTTCATTCTAGAGGGAGTCAAGAAGCAGAAGGAATAATATCATGCTCCTAAGAAAGGTAATCATCATGCTCTGGTTGCACTTAATTCCTCATTTGATTCATGGATTATAGATTCTGGTGCATCCCATCATATGGCAGCGAAAGAGGAAGTTTTCTCTTCTTTGAATCCATGCTGAAGACCCCCTATTCTCCTAGGAGATGATACTCCAGTAGCAGCAGCAGGAGAAGGGGGAGTGGAACTCCACAATAGCAGTTTTGAGAATTTTTTACATGTTCCAAATCTTTCTATGAATCTTCTCTCAGTTTATCAGATCGCTTAGAAAGGTAAAAAGGTTGAATTTACATCAGATTCAATTTTAGTATTTGACATTCATGACAATTCCATCATTGCAATTGTTGAGGTGGATCACAAGTCAAGGTTGTATAAATTCACTAACTTTTCTGATGATGAATCCTCTATTATACTTACACATAAGGAGAGTACTTTGCATGCACCTCCAGTGCAATATGCATATAATTTTGTTCTTACATTAGTTTCAGACATCAGAGATGATTCCATACACTTAGATTTTGTACATGGAAATAAGCAGGTAGTACAGCCATATAAGAAGCCAATGTCGAAGCTTCAATACATGCCCAAGAAGGCAAAAATCACACTTCATGAAGTAGGAAACCTTGTAGGGAATCCATTGGATTCAACAAGGACTCAATCTCAGCATGAGAAGACTTCTCATGTACTTTCAGCTTCAGAACCTGCAATGCCCATGCATTTCTATATGGTTCAATCTATTGATCCACATAACTACAATAGGGTTGTGGGAAATCCATTATGGAAAACAACCATGTAGAAGGAGTATGAATCACTCCTACAGAATCAAACTTGGAATTTAGTTCCATGTCCACCAAAAAGTAATATTTTCAGGTGCAGATGGGTCCACATGATCAAGAGGTACAAGGCCCGAGAGGTTACCAAAGGACATCATCAAATCCATAAATATTTCTATATCTTCACAAAAACTTTCAGTGATCCGAAGTTTTAGAATTTGTGGGATCGTCTTGCAATGAAGAACATAATTGCCTAACAACTACCATTTTCTTCTTTTGATAGATTATCTTA
>ML841683.1:23152-40436 GCA_009831015.1 Picea engelmannii | reverse complement strand
TGTCTGCCTTCTAAAAACACACACTGCTCTCCTAAATTTTGTTTTGATAATACCCTTTTCATTGTTCTTACAATGAATTTTGAGATAATTTTGTAGATATAATTGCATAATGGTATTGGTATAAAATGTTCAAAGGATTTCATCTTATCCTCTTTAGGGATCAATTCTATGAAGGTAGTGCTAGAATCCCCGTGCATTTTCATGTGTTTATGGTGGAATCCATCACCCTTCTTAAATATTCTTCAATAAATTCATAACATCCTAAAAACAATTCCACTAAGAGGCCATATATCCCTCGAGTTTTATCCCTTTGGAAACTCTATAAAGTTTGGATCAATTCATATTTCCCCACTTCTTTCATTAGTTATTGTTTGTCCTCATTGTTGAAAAAATTGGGAAAAGAGTTGGAGAGACTAATTACTTCAATAATTGTTTCCTTAGATTCCTCTTTGAAAATAATTGATAAATAATTGACTCTAGTCTGCAATATATTTAAAATTTGTTTCCCACATGTATTTTCCTTTGTCAATATTCCAAATAAAGTTAACATATTTCCTACGATTAGCATATCTATTAAATAACTTGGAGTTGTAATCAGCTAGTTGTACCCATATGACCATGATCTCGATACTTCATCGTTTCTATTTCTCCAATAATATATTCCTCTCTTTCTTCTTCCAAGGGATTCACCTCCAAATTATGAGACTCATTTAAATATCCAAAACCTTCACTGTTATATAGGGTCTCCAAACTTTCTTCCACTTTTTTTAGGAGTTTGTCATCTTTTTGTTTTTAATACTTTGCCCATTGGGATTCTATCTTCTTTGCCTCTTTCAAATTTTGTTGAAATTGAATAAGTGAAAACTATATTAAATGTTCATCATCATGTTTATTGTTTACAAACTCCTCTGTATTCAACCATTATAGGTTTAGTTTGAAGGGGTTGGATGGTTTTTCCTAAGTAGGGGCCACTTTTATCACTATTAGATTATGGTCTAAATCCCCTCATAAGGATACCCATTGTCTTACCTGAAACAATTCATCTTGAATCCTTCATAGATTAAGAATTTTTCAACCCTCTTGGATATTCTGTCTTCCCATGTTCCCTTATTCCTCCAAGTAGGTGTCAGTTTTGACAATTCAATGTCCAACAATCCCACTTCTATTTTTAGTATAAAGTAGCCTGATAGGCAATCTATATGTGTTGTAGGTTCCTATATTTTTGAAGCTCCTAGCATAAATTTTAGGTTTCTCCCTATCACCACAAGGACACTTTGAATACACTCCATTTTGAATAACTTGTCCCACTACTCCACTCTATCTGAGTATGGAATACATACATTTAGATGAAATATTTTTTTCCCATTTCCAGTGAGAAAGGGGATAACCCCAAACCTGTAGGGAAAACCCTCAATCTTTGAGGGGCCAGTTATTCCTCTACAATTAAGGGGTCAGGAAAACCATTTAATCCCTCACAAGGGGCATTTACTCTAATATCCTCTATTAGTGATAATGTTTTTCCACACCTAATCTCTAAAGATGTTTATTTATGTGCAATGGACATATATGACTTCCTCCCTCTTTGGATAGGATTTTCCCCTTTCTAATCAAGGAACCCTAACCCCCCTGTCACCTTCCTTTACACTTCAATCCAAGGTTATATTTTGAGGATTCATGGTCATAGCAATCACGGGAGGTCATCTCGGCCTATGTTATCATCCTTGGGTTGCAATACTCCTATTGGACATATTGTCATTGATTTCAATAGTCGATGTGATGATTTGTTGTTATGATGAATTATCATTGTGATTTACCATAGATGAGATTGTCATTGATGTCAACAGTATATAATATTAGCAGAAAATGTCAAACGGTATGCAGATATAGAAATCATAAGCTCAGGAGGAGGAGAGAACAATATTCAGAGATAAAATCTCGGAATCAAAAGCATAATATCAGGAGAAGAAGCGAAAAGTATGCAGAGATCAAAGCTTAGAAGGGGAAACACAGTATAGAAGCAAATTACGATCAAAGCTCGGAAGGGAAAAGGTAGTACATAAGTGAATGAAGATCAAATATCCGAAGGAAGAGTGCATTGCAGAAGTATCGTCGAGATCGATGGAAATATTGAGAAGTCGACCAATATCAATAGGAAGAAGAAGTGAATAAGGATCGAATATCAGAGGGAAGATAAAGTGAAGAAGGCACAAATTTCAGAGAGAATATGAAGTACAATGATGAGCGTTTATAGTATACCTCTGATCATGAAAAAGAGTTGATTCAATAATGGATCACTGCTACTAGATTTGGTTGAACTACTATACGAACTCTAGTTGGATAGACTGCGTTCTATCAACAAGTTGGGTCTTGTGGCAAGATGGGTCTTGCTTGAGAGTTGGTTCTCTCCTAGGAGTTGGTGCTCCTTACTTCAGTTGGTGCTGGAACAAAATAGTTGGTGCTGGGAAAATCCTTATTACTATATTCACATATATCCATATACATTATAAAAAATAATATACAAACATTTGGCTTCTCTTGTCCATTCTGATTATGATTTAATTGTTATTAATATGTTCAATTATTTTTTAACTGCTAACTCATAAGAAGAAAAGTTAGAAAATTCCTCATCATCTGATTATGCCATGTGTACTTGCTGACGTGGTCTTTTGAGGTGTTCTACTACGTGTCCTTACTGACATGGTCTGTTGACCAAAAACCCTGATCCAATGGTCATCGTTTGTTCTCCAGATCTGATGGTCCTTATTCATTTCGTATTTCGAGCTTCGGGTAATTCGACTTCAAGTTCCCAGTTCTTCCGAAGTGAGATTCCCCAAACAGTAACCTCCTCGCAAATTTTGACCTCTCTTATCCTATCCTTCCACTAGAAAATGATCCGACGGCTAACGGGTATTCAGTTAATAGAATTCTCAAGATTTTTTCCTTGCTTATCCAATCCTTCCACTTAAAGTGATCCAACGGTCGTGAATACTCTTGAAGTTGATACACGATCAAGGTTGATTGTGGAACCACAACTTGCGAGTGATTTAACTCATCACCCAAACTCCACAATTTGAAGTTGTGCATTGTTGTTGAGTCAACCACAATCATCAATATTCAAAGCTATAAGATCGGACAATCCTGACTAATTGTGGGATTAGAACTAGCATGATATTTAATTCTCCTTTCTATCTCTGCAATCTATCCCTACCGTTGATCTGGCAATTGTATATCTGATGGTCACAACTCAATCCAACTTAATATAATCATTTGTTGGATCAACCATAGTCATCGATATTCGAGTCTATGAGATCTGACAATCTAGACCAATTGTGGGATTGGAACTAGCGAGTCATTTAATTCTCCTTCCAATCTCCACAATCTATCCTTGTCGTTGATCTAGCTTGCAAATCTAACGGTCACGATCCTCTAATGGTCCTCAAGCCCACGGTCACTCATATGACCGATGTCCATTATATGAGATGATCAACACCGTCAATTTCTTAATCGGATGACTGCTAAGGCTTCTCACCTTTTCCTATGCATTGGTTGACTTCTCAATATTTCCATTGATCCCGACGATACTTCTTCAAAGTGCTCTTCCTTCCGAGATTTGATATTCATTTGATTTTGTACCATGTTTTCCCTTTTGATCTTTGATCTCCATTTGCTTAGTGTGTTTTTGATGCAGGAGCATCACCAACACATCAAGCGAGCCAACGCGGGGAAAAATAAAGCTGGACACACGCCAGCACAAATTTTGAAATCTCCTTGAATTTGATGTGCCATCTTAAATGAAGCCATTAAGAAGGAGCGCCCTTTTGTATAATGTAACTGGACCTTGAGCGATTTTCTCTCGTCCTTAGTAGGTAGAAGGCATTTAAGGTAGTTAATGCAAGTAGATAGAAATTTAATTCTAGATTAGATTGTTTGAGAGCGCAAGAGGGAAATGAGATATAGACACCCTCATTGTGCATTGTAACATTATTCTGAGAACTGAGAAGGAGAGCATGCAGAGAACTGTGTAAGAACACCCATGTACATATATTTGAATTTATAGAAGAGTTTGATTCAAATTCATGGTTTTTGTTATGTTCTCTGTGCATTGATGTTGAATGATATGCTCATGAATGTTTTCTTCCTGTTATACATTTAATTTATGTGTTGTGTATATGATTTCATGTTTAGAGTTTGAAGTCTGAAAGGGAGAAGGAATGAGTTTCAATTGTTTCTCTATCTGAGAAAGGAGTTCCTACAAGGAGTGAAGTTGAAGTGTCCGCAAGGAGTGCGTTGACAAGGGAAGCTCAGGTAGTTCATATTTTGTTCTCATTCACCCAAAGGTGCAGTTGGGCACAGGAGCCGTGTAAGGAGTGCGTAGGCCGAGTGAAGTTCAAGGTTGTGAACCTAAGCGAGGGTTGAAGGACTGTTGTTGTAGGTGTGCACAGAGTCGAAAGGATTCAAGCACTTGAAGTGTTTGAGGGTTGCCGCAAGGAGTGCGCACAAGAATCTTCTTTAAACCTCATAGTTGTGAGAAATCTCTGGAGGGATAAGGCCTTCTAATCCATTTCAGGACAGTACAGAGAAGTCACGACTGGAAGTATTAATAAGGGCGTCATAAGTTTGTAGCGCAAGTGTATAAGTCCAGGGAAGAGTCCTTGGTTTCCTTCGTAGAAATCATCAAAGGGAAGAGACCGACAGTCAGAAATCCAGGGGGAGGATTAGTGAAATTCCGCCAGCCGTCAGATCTGCCAGAGAAGCAAGGAGGTTACGGTTGCATCCGGAGTTCAAGCTCAGGAGATTGTGGACCATAGGATCTTCACATAGAAACCCGTCAGCTATTAGATTGACCAGGAGTTGCACGGAGTTTAAGCTTCGTGAATGGGAGGAGGAAAGTTTCGACGAGAGGCGTGGCCATCAAGATTTCGGCACTCGTGAAATCGGGAGTCACGAGGACGAGCGATCAGGAAAATCCAAGTTGGAAATCCCGTAAAAGATCGGAGTCATCCATCAGTTAGGACACGTGGGTGAGATTGAAAGTCCATCGACATTTCAATCATCGAGACTCACATAAGTGAGTGTTTTGACTTTGCAGATTGGCGAAGCCCGAGGGTCAATCTGAACCATCCATCCACTTGGGACACGTGTCAGAAATCTGAATAAAGTCAGGGATCGACATTTCGTGAGTCCTGGAGACAAGGGGAACTTGCATTACGAAATCGCGAAGTCTGATTTTTCGAAAGGATGAGAGCTCTATGTGGGACCCAACTGACGTCATCTTGTCATAATGAGGCATCAAGAAATTCTAGGGTGAAAACCCCGAAGCGGTGAGGACCGTCCATTCTTGAGGACGTGTGGCTGAGATCGAAGATTTCAGGAAATTTCCTGAAATAAATAGTCCTTAATTGGAGAACCGAGAATCGGGAAATCGTGAATCCCGTGGACAAGAGGTTTAATACATTTTAACATTCAAAACCCTGACTCTCGATAAGAAGTATGACTACGGTCATATAAGAGGAGGTCGCATGGACTGGGGTATATCCAGCAGTGGCTAAAGTCCAAAAGGGAGCGCATCGGGATATCTGAGATCAGGAATTTGAGGAAGCAAGTGTTTGCGACATCGAGGATTGCGAAACCATGAAACTTGATTGTGACTTTTTGTTGTGAACGAAGAAGGGGTCGGCCTAAAGGCTGAGAGGAGCCAAAAATACCTGTGGGTCAATTTCAAGGGAGATTCCAGTGGATAATCGCAGGAGCCACTTCGGCTCGAGGGTAAAATTAGAACGATCCTTAAGACCGGGAGGTCAGCGTAGAGACCTTTTGCCGAGGCAAGGGGTGGGTCTACGTTAGTTTTGCCTTATGAGCTTTGATCTCTTCATATTGTTCACTTATTCTCCTTAGATTATGCTTTTGATTCCGAGATTTGATTGTTGCATACTATTGGCTCCTCCTCTTGAGATTACGCTTTCAATATCTGCATATTGTTTGACATTTTCTACTAATCTGATATAGTGTTGACATCAATGACAATCTCATATATGGTCAATCACAATGATAATTCATCATAACAACAAATCATCACATCGACTATTGACATAAATGACAATATGTCCAACAATATCCCCCTTTGTCATTGAGGGAAACCCACTAACTTCATATACAAAACTCCCCCTGTGATGATGCTTTCCTCTTATGAATTTTTCCCCTTGTGTCTTCACTTTTGATTTGATACATCTTTTCTAACTTTAGCCATAAGTCCTTGGCAGATGTGCATAGTCCTATGCTTTCCTTGATTGTATCTGATAATCCATTGAGAAGAATATTCAATGCCACTTCATTGTTCTTCCTTACTCTTCTTTGCACTGTAATATTGGATAGATTCTTTGATGTAGTTAAATCCCAGGGCTTGCTTACTACTATATTCCAAACTTCAGATTCTTTTGACCTCAAATACTGTTTCATATTTTATCTCCATGAGAACTAATATGTTCCATCAAATAAGGGAGCTTCAATTGCGAATAGAGCCATTTGTCCACCCATTTCTTCAGAATCTACCTTCCAGTGTTTAAACTATTCTGAAGGAACCCCCTCTGATACCAATTGTTGAACACACTACCCACACTAATAGAGGGGGGTGAATTAGTGTGTGGACATTTCTAACTTTTCTTCTTACAAGTTAGTAGTTAAAACATAATTTAACAGATTAAGAACAATTAAATCATAATCACAATGGACAAGATATACTAGATGTTTATATAAGTTTTTGTATAATGTATATGTATATATGTGAATATAGTAATAAGGATTTTCCGAGAACCAACTATTTTGTTTCATCACTAACTGAATTAAGGAGCACCAACTCTTAGGATATCACCAACTCTCAAAAGAGAACCAACTCTCAAGCAAGACCCAACTTGCCACAAGACTGAACTAGATGATATAACGCAATCTATCCAACTAGACTACGTATAGTAGTTCAACCAAATCTAGTAGCAGTGATCCATTATCGAATCAAATATTTTTCATGATTAGAGGTATAATATAAATGCTCATCACCGCACTTCATCTTATCTCTAAAATTTGTGCCTTCTTCGCTTTATATTTCCTCTAATATCCGCACCTTCTTCACTTATTCTTCCCTCTGATATTCACATGGACCTCAGGTTCGAATCCCCTTCATTTTCTCCATAGTCTGTTGTTTCTCATCGAGCCTATATTATCCAAAATCCCGTCTTCTTGCATAAGCACAAATACAGTGAACCAATCATGGTTGTATTTATAGTTTCTTGTGTTCAAAACTTGTTTAAGTTATTGGGCTGACTTGTGCAAAAATTATTAAACTAACTTGTTCATTTACAACAATTTTTGGGACCACCAGAGATCATCATTCTAGGTCTTTAACTTGACACATGGTATCCCCTTTACTTTCATAAATCGATCACAAGTATGGATCAATTACCTTCGTCTCTGTGATTACAGAAATCAACACTTCCTTCAAACCATGTTCATATGATCATTGTCATAGAACCACATGCTTATCAATTTAAGTGATGCATTGCATTCTGTCTTTTAAATATCTTTACCATATGACCAATGGCGTTATTCAAATGTTAGGTGAGATGAGCACTTGAGTGCTTATCAATTCAATGGTCATGATTCAATCTCCCGATGAGATGGATGATTGTTGAGACTTCGGGACTTCGAGACTTGCAACATGTCAAATCTCCTGGAGCGGATTTCGCCAAATAGATCAGACGATTCACGTTTACTTCACGGAACCAGATCAATCGTCAGATTTGATCCTTAAACCTATATTATGATCAACAGTTAAGAATGCACACGAAGTGATGTTCTGATCGAACGACTCATGTCCACTTCGAGACTTTGGCATTCAGGACTTCGAAGGTTTCGAATAAATGTTGCTCCATTTTCCTTCGTAGTGATCACCTGCTAAGTAATTCATAAGTGGTGGAGATCGCTTGCTATTGGCTAATACTTCCACTTACATTATCCTTCCACTGTAGTAGATCAACGGTCGAGAATGCTCCTGAAGTGATATTTAGATCAAACATCTTGTGTCCACTTCGAGACTTCAACATTCGGGACTTCAGGACTTTGGGCAAGTGCTAGTGGTAAAACTCTGGAAGTAAAACTCCTAGAGTGACGTAACTTTCTTACGTCACTTGATGACATGTCACGAGTCGAGTAGTTGCCACATGCCATTCAGATTCATGATTTTCACATACCTAAATTACTAATTTCAACTTGACTCTTGTCATTCTCTGACTATTCCACGTGTCCTTGCTGACGTGGACTATTGGCGTGGTCTATCACAGTTTCTTGCTAACGTGGTCTGTCAACATAGATCTCCTGATGTGACACATATTCATTTCCTTTATCTAATGATCATAATAGTATCTGAAGAGTATCTCAGATCGACGGTTGAGAGTGACTTCGGAACTTCATCCTTCGGGACTTCGGGACTTTTGACATTTCTTGGTGGTGAAAATCCCGAAGTAATTCTCCCGGAGTGATGCAACTTTCTTACATAACTTGTTGACATGACATGAGACAATTTCATCTTGAAACTTGTCATCATCTAATTATGCCATGTGTACTTTCTGACATGGTTTGATACGTGTCCTTGCTAACGTGGTCTGCTGACCAACAACCTTGATCCAACATTCATTATTTGTCCTCCAGATCTGGTGGTCCTTATTCATTTCGGATTTCAGGCTTTGGGTAATTTGACTTTCAATTTCCCAGTTCTTTCGAAGTGAGATTCCCTTAACAGTAATCTCCTTGCAACTTTTGACCTCGCTTATCCTATCCTTCCACTCGAATAGTAATTCTCAATCCTTTTTCCCTACTTATCCTATCCTTCCACTTAAAGTGATCCAACAGTCGTGAAGACTCTTGAAGTTGATCCATGATCAAGGATGATTGCAGAACCACAACTTTCAAGTGAATTAACTCGTCACCTAAACTCTGCAATTTGAAGTTGTGCATTGTTGTTGAGTCAACCACAATCATCGATATTCAAAGCTATAAGATCAGACAATCTTGACTCATTGTGGGATTGGAACTAGCGCGATATTTAATTCTCCTTCCAATCTCCGCAATCTATCCATGTCGTTGATCTAGAGATTGCACATCCGACGGTCACAAATCAATCCGACTTAATCTGATCATTTGTTGGATCAACCACATTCGTCGATATTTGAGTCTATGAGATTTGATGATCTAGACCAATTGCGGGATTGGAACTAGCGAGTTGTTTAATTCTCCTTCTGATATCCACAATCTATCCCTGCCATTGATCTAGCTGGCAGATCTGACGGTCATGATCCTCCAACGGTCCTCAAGCCCATGGCCACTCATATGACTGATTCTTGTTATATGAGATGATCAACACTGTCAATTTCTTGATCAGATGGTTGTTGAGGCTTCTCACCTTTTCTTTTGCATTGGTCAACTTCTCAATATTTCCATCGATCCCTACAATACTTCTGCAATGCACTCTTCCTTCTGAGCTTTGATCTTCATTCGATTATGTACTGTGTTTTCCCTTCTAAGATTTGATCTTCATTTTCTTCTGTATTGTGTTTTCCCTTCTGATATTTGATCTCTTCATATTGTTCACTTCTTCTCCTGATATTATGCTTTTGATTCCGAGCTTTGATCTCTGCATATTGTTTTCTCCTCCTCCTGAGCTTACTCTTTCGATCTATGCATATTGTTTGAATGTTTTTTCTAATCTGATATACTGTTGACATCATTGATACTATCATCTATGGTAAATCACAATGATAATTCATCATAACAACAAATCATCACATCGACTATTGACATCAATGACAATATGTCCAACAATGTCCCCCTTTGTCATTGAGGGCAGCCCACTAACTTCATATACAAAACTTCCTCTGTGATGATGCTTTCCTCTTATTAAGTTTTCTCTCCCCCTTTGACATCAATGGCAAAGGGTTTCTCCTCCTGTGGTAAAGCTCTGTATGCTATTGACTAGAATCTGGACTTGGGTAACTCTTCCTATAATCATCCTTTTCTTGTCATGATTGAATGAATCCCCCTGTCACTTTTCTCTCTCTGCTTCTAACTAATCTCCCCATTTGTTTCTAAAAGGGTATCTCTTTCTGACAAGGCCTCTCTTCTTTTTATCTCTACAAGATGTCATGTACATAATAATGTTGCTTCTTCGAATGTCACTATCCTACTGGAACACTGCACAATTGTAGCTCATATTATTCAAACAACTCTTGGATCTTCCCATTGATTCTCATCGATCTCTAACCAGATGTATCCGTATTTATCCAAGATGCTTCTTTATTGTACATTGCTCTAAAGTTGTCTGAGAAATTTTATACTATGGTTGTCGCATGACTGCAATTATTTTTGCAACAATTAACTTCACTCATGTTCACTTGTTTAGTTTTTTCTATCCACATCTGTGAGTGTCTTGATTTCTTGAACTTTGTTCTCTAATATTCTATTACTGGCATTTTTCTTCCATGTTTCATTTACTCTTTTTTCATATTGTATGGAGCATTTCTCAATGAATGTTTTCTCGAGTTCCAACATTTATGGGCTTTGTGGCCATATCCACCACAACCGTAGCATCTCATAGTGTAACAATGTGTAGCAATATGTCCAACATGATTGCAGTTTCAACATATTATACTGTTGTTAAACCTACCAACTTTTTTTCTTCCATGATGCCTACAATCCAAGGCTTTATGACCATATTCATTACAAGAAAAAAATAACCATTAAAAATACTCTTATACCTTCTTTGATTCATCCATGAAGGTGTCTCTCTTCTAAACTTGATTTGAGATGTATGAGTAGCTTATGGATGTCTTCCTTGATCCGATCTTCTAAATTTTGTAGTGTTTGTTTTATTTCTTGAACGTGAAGAACCCAAGTCATACCTACTTTCACATTTTACAAATGAAGGACTTGTGTCAGGTCTATTTTCATCCTTTACAAATGAAGGACTTGCATTAAACCTATCTTCGCCCCTTACAAATGAAGGACCTGCAGCAGGTTTGTCTTCACCCTTTACAAATGAAGGACCTGCATCAGATTTCTTTGGAGTACTAATTTCTTTCTTGTTGTATCCAAGTCCAGATTTGTCATTTGGTGATCTCTGACTCTCCAAGATCTCATCTAGGGTCATGGAGATGTTCAAGAACTTGATTTGGGTGTTTGACTTATCAACCTTCTTTCTAAGATTCACAACTTTTGCTTCCAACTCATGACATGATTCCTTCTTTTTGTTCAACTGGTTCCTCACTACCTCCTCTCTCCTTTTGGCTTCTTCAAGTTGGATTTTAATATTGACACATCTTTCCCTTAGTTTTGCAAGGTTTTTTCTTGGTTCATCATCTTCCTTCTTTTCTTCTTTTTCTTGACTGATTTCATTTTTCAGTATCTCGATCTCCTCTTCCTTTTCTTTTTTTAGATTAGTAACTTATGTTTTTAATCTTTTGATCTTTTTTTTTTTTTTCTAACTGAATCTTTTTCTCATATATGATGTATTCATTGTCTTTGAGATTTTATTTCATTTATAGGATATGTGTTTGATTTCTAGGCTCATCATATTCCTTCTTATTTTCTTTTACTTGACTAATTTCTCTCTTCAGCTTATCGACCTCCTCTTATTTTTCTTCTAATTGGTTATCTTGCTCATATATTATCTTTTCATTGTCCTTGAGCATTTCCTTTATTTACAAGATCTTCTTTTGACTCTTTTCAAGAAATTATTTAGTGTAGTCATGAAGATAGCTATAGTTTGAATCATTATGGTCATAGTGGTATTCACAAAGACTCCAATCAACCTTTTTTTTGGCCTTTGATAGTTCTTCTTCTACTTCTTCCATGGGATAAATGCTAACATAACATTATTTTATTGTATCTGAGTCTTCTTCTTTACTTGCAGGGGAGGATTCAGTATCAACATTATTGCAATCAAAATATTGTGCAGAGTCTTTACCTTTATTGATGGCTGAGTCTTCATCTTCATCCTTGATAGGAATGACTTTTGTGTCTTCACTTTTGATTTGATACATATTTTCTAACTTCATCCATAAGTCCTTGGCAGATGTGCATAGTCCTATGCTTACCTTGATTGTATCTGATAATCCATTGAGAATAATCTTCAATGCCACTTCATTGTTCTTCCTTGCTCTTCTTTGGACTGTAATCTTGGATAGATTCTTTGATGTAGTTAAATCCCAGGGATTTCTTACTACTGAATTCCAAACTTCAGATCCTTTTGACTTCAAATACTGTTTCATATTTTATCTCCATGAGGAATAATATTTTCCATAAAATAAGAGAGCTTCAATTGTGGAGAGAGCCATTTTTCCACCCATTTCTTCAAAATCTACCTTCCAGTGTTTAAACTGTGCTGAAGGAACCCCCTATGATACCAATTGTTGAAGACACCACCCACACTAAGGGGGGGGGGGGGTGAATTAGTGTGTGGAATTTTATAACTTTTCTTTTTACAAGTTAGCAGTTAAAACATAATTGAATAGATTAAGAACAATCAAATCATAATCACAATGGAAAAGAGATACCAGATGTTTATATAAGATTTTTTATAACGTATATGTATATATGTGAATATAGTAATAAGGATTTTCCCAGCACCAACTATTTTTTTTCGGCACCAACTGAATTAAGGAGCACTAACTCCTAGGAGAGAACCAACTCTCAAGCAAGACCTAGCTTGCCACAAGACCCAACTTGTTAATAGAATGAAGTCTATCCAGCCAGAGTTCATATAGTAATTCAACTCTAGTAGCAGTGATCCATTATTGAATCAAGTTTATTTCATGATCAAAGGTATGCCATAAAATGCTCATCACCACACTTCATATTCCATATGAAATTTTCACCTTCGTCGCTTTATCTTTCCTCTGATACCATTTGTTGGTAGTATGACTGTCATTACACCAAAACCCGCAAGTGATTGGTAAACTCACCACTACCAGATTTCAAGGATCCATGATATGTGATTAGTCCCTTTTCACGATACACCAGGGAGCGCTAACTATGTGCAATTTCGTGCAACAATCTCCCCCTCAACGCGAGCCGAGTGTATATCGAACTCATGACCTGTACCCTCTGATACCATTTGTTGGTAGTATGAATTTCATTACACCAAAACCCACAGGTGATTGGTAAACTAACCACCAATAGATTTCAATGATCCACAAGAGGCGATTAGTCCCTTGTCATGATACAACGGGGAGCGTTGACCACTTGCAATTTCGTGCAAAAACTTCCTACCTAGAAATATTCACTTATAGGAGGCATTTCAATCATAAGTGTAGGAATAAGGGTTGGAAAAACATGAATTTTTATACTTGCAAAATTTCATTGATTGAATCCAATCCTTTAGATTCTACCTCTAATTCCCAAGATCCAAAAGCTGAATTTTCAGAAGACTTTCTTTTATTTGGGGAAGGTAATTGTGATGACTTATATTTCATAGGCTTGCATTATTTGTTTTCACTAGTGGCATATGTTAAATTTCAAGCTATTATTAGATTATCTTTCAATTTACTAGATAACAATAGCATAGATAGGATCTCTGAGAGAAACACAATCACAAGATACACAACATTTGTCTTGGGAAACCCTCATGGGAAAGAAAACACAACAAAACTTCCTTAATATAGATAGCCAATACAATGCCAAGACAATAAACCAAACAAATCAAGAATTCCTCTCCCAAGGATTCACCTCTCTCTCTCTTCCTTCTTCTCTAACTGGAGCTCCAAACTTGTGATCTGATGAACAAGTGAGTGTATGTACAAATTAGGTGTTGGCCTCCCTTATTTATACAATTTGGTAGGTGTTGAACTGAGGTGTCTTTTCACTGGCAGGGCCAACTTCTCAATCTGGGTGGTTAGAACCACTTTAATTTTCCTGGGGGGCGACTTCTTACTTTGCATATTACAATTAGGGTTTGACCAATCCGAAAAAGGGGATTTGGTCAATTACAATGACTGACATGATCAATCCACAAAAGGGGATTGATCTAATCAATAATAAATATATTTTATCTTTTACTTTATCCAAAAAAGGGGATAAGAATATTCTTTGCAGTTACACAATATTTTAACACTCCCTCTTAACAAGAAGGATATTCTTTATCTTTTGACAGGTCACTGGATGTCAACATCGACTAGGTAACAACATCCATTGGATAACATTATCAACTGGGTAACATCATCAACTGGATAACAGGAGGCATCAATATAATCCACTTGGTCATCTGGCATCATGATCACTAACTGGCATATCTATAAATCATTGGAAGTTTTGTTCTCTTTATCTTCGCATAGAAAATACTCTTTCTTTCTTTCGTCTTCATGCAAAATATACTTCTTTCTTATATTCACACAGAAGATATCTTATCCTCACATAGAATATGTCTTATCTTCACACAGAAGATATTATATGAGTTTTTCCATTCCTTTTATGTTCTCCCTTCTCTTGTAGTCATCTATCTCACCCATCCATTGGGGAGGACTACTACCATAGCTTCACTCCTAGTCATCCCACATGAACTAGAGAAGATAAGATGATATCTTGGGCAAGACTAGAATACCTTTCCATGATCCACGTAGGATCACAACACAAACCTCAAGAGCCAACTAACCATTCCACATGTTCAAGGTTTGTGTTCCAGGCTACTCAATTGTTGGCCAGAGGAGAGTATCTTCCCATTTCCCCTTGGAGAAACATCCACATTCCTCTATATGAGGGTGGTCACACCCCTCTCTACGAGAGTATTCTAGCATGTCCCTAGAGTATCCAAAACTCAACACTTGGATAGAGGCCAACCTTGGCAAATTTCTCATTCCCCTTCTCTACAAAGGTCTCTTCCTTCTCTAAGAAAGTCTCTTATCTTTTCCTTATATATGAAGGTCTAACTGTGGGATTTATAATTCCTTATCTATGAAGGTCTCTTCTATTTCTCCTTCTCTACGAAGGTCTAGCTATGGGATCTGAAAAAATCTCTCGTGGTCCAAAATATTTCCATGGTATAATACCATGCTACCCATCTACAGGGAACCATCCATTTGCTTTCCTAACTGCATCAAATCATGATCCTCCATTTCAAACTCGGAGACATGGCTCCCTCTTGTACCAAACTAATAGCTTCTAAACATCATCCTTGAAGTTTTCTTCTGTAATATCTAGGGTGACTTCTTGATTTCGAACATTTATTTCTTTATGACTTCATATTGGATCAACCTGCTCCCTCTGCATCTATAAGAACGGTACTGGAGCAACCTGTAGTTAACTGCATCTCATCAACTATATCTGAGTATCCATATTTTTCTTCATCTTAAACATTTTTGTTTTGCATATTTAGGAGCCTCCTGCTCCTATATAAATAGTGGATACTTTTTGGTTCTTACTGACTGTCACCATATCATAAGTCATTCTCATGCTATCTAACTTTTACAAGTCAAGGAATAAGTTATTTCTTCCGATACTTATAAACTTACTTACAATATGCTTTCTGAGATATGTCACTTAGCCAATTAGTCAGTAACAATAAGAAGTAATAAAAATTTATCATGATTCCTATCAGAGTAGTATGTTGGCAAATGTTTAACAGGTAGCATATGCTTGTCATTGATGGAAAGTACAACAGTGAAGATGGCATGAGTATAAGAAGAATGCAATAGACGGGCATCAAAAGCAGTTTGGGAAGACACTGCAGGAAGAATGTAACAGACGGGCATCAGAAGCAATTTGGGAAGACACTGTAGAGGATGGTTGGCATGTTTTATAGGTAGTATGCGCTTGTCATTGATGGAAAAATCAGAGTATGCATCGATGGAAAAACAAGAACAACATAAGCTTAGGAGGAATTAGTGCAGAGTCGAATGCAGTGCATAGGTGTGCACCAGGGATGAGGTTAACGCATGGCTAAAGCTCAAGGGAGATAGTGTACTTATAATCACAGGCGGATCAAAGGTCGAGGCCTTTGACACTTAGAAATTCTTCCAAGTAAGGAGGATGCGTAATATTGGAGGAGAAGCGTCAGTGATCGTTGGATCCCATCTCGAATTCCCGATGACCATCAGATATCAATGTAGACAAGAGGAGCGTGCAGATATGGAGGATAGATATTGAGCGTTAGATCCGAGCGCAGGGTCCGACCACCGTTGGATCGAGGAGAAACTGCATGTTCGTTAAAGTGCAAGGAGTAGAGGGCTCACAAAATACTGAAAGAAGGAGGACCGTCCATCTTCAGGTAGGACACGTGGACACAGATCAACATTTCACTGATTGGAGAGTCAAAGGAACAGGGTTCCCTAACCTCTCGAAATCACGATATGCGAAATCGCGATGTAATCTGAGCCATCAAATCAAGTTCTGATCTGGACCGTTGATCCAAATCCATATCGGAGTTTCACGAATCGCAACATGGAGAGACAATAAAACAATGCAACAAGAATTTCGAAATCGCGATATGCGAAATCGCGATTCAATCATAGTAGTTGAATCAAGATCAGATCTGGATCGTTGATCCAAGTCCATTTTGGGGTTTCGAGGATCGAGTGTTGGAGATGTCAAAGAATATTAACATCAAGAATCCTGATATCGCGATATGCAAAATCGCGACGTAATTGCAACCGTCAGATCAAGATGTGATCTGGACCATTGATACGACTCCATTACGGAGTTTCGTGGATCGGGACTTTGAAGTGACAAAAACATTGAACGTCAATAGTGTCGAAATCGCGATGTGTGAAATCTCGACTGAATCTGAACCGTCATATCAAGATGTGATCTGGACCGTCGATCCGACTCACGTCAGCATACCACGTTAGCTAGGAACACGTGGCACAACTAGGTAATGACAAGTGTCAGACTGATTCAACATTTCAGGCACATGTAAGTCATGAATCAGAGTGACACGTGGTAGTATTCAACACGTGTCAATCCACGTGTGATGTCAGCAGATTTACACCACTTCGGAGTTTTGGAAATTGAGAGATGTATAGATGTCGGAGGACGAGGAGGGGCTAAAGGGAATGAGCCTTTTTTCATGGTCAGGTGGAGAACGATACAAAAGGTGACACGACAGTAGTGGGGTCCTTCGTCAATACCCCACCATTCCGGACCCACCCCCCCATATTAAAGGCAGAAAGGCAAGGGGGGTCTGGAATCGCTTGAGCGTCATTGATATGGGCACTCTAATCCTGACCGCTCGAGAGATGCATGCCCAATTCCA
>ML841683.1:0-16736 GCA_009831015.1 Picea engelmannii | reverse complement strand
AATGACTTATGGTCTTTGGTATCCCAGAAATCAAATTCTTCAGCTGACTGCTTATTCAGATGCAGATTGGGCAAACTGTGTTGATGAGAGAAAAAGCACCAGTGGAGGAGCATTCTTCTTGGGTGACTCCTTAGTAGCCTAGCTTAGTAAAAAGAAAGGTTGCATTTCTTTATCAACCACAGAGGCAGAGTACATTACTGTTGCTACCTGTTGCACTCAGGTATTATGGATGATTCAGACACTTGCAGACTTAGAGGTAAAATACATTGCACCGATCCCAATTCATTGTGATAACACTAGTGCCATCAGTGTGTCTAAAAATCCTGTGTTCCACTCCAAGACAAAACATATTCCCATAAAATATCATTTTCTGAGAGAGCAGGTCACCAATCAGATTGTTCAAGTCCATTACATTCCCACTACAAAACAAATTGCAAACATCTTTATTAAACCCCTAGCCAAGACACCATTTGAATATCTCAGATAGAAACTGGGTGTCATTTCGTTTCACACCTAAAGAGTCCATATTGTTAGGGGGAGTTTTGTATTGTTTGAATATCTAATGCCTCCTAAAATTACTGCAATAGCTCAGGGGGAGCATGTCTCTTCTTTGACATTGATGTCAAAGGGGGAGAACAAAATTCGGGTGTCTTAGTTGCCATCAATGCCAAAGGGGAAGATTGTTGGCAAATGTTTAACAGGTATCATATGCTTGTCATTGATGGAAAGTACAATAGTGAAGATGGCATGAGTATAGGGAGAATGTAACAGACGGGCATCAAAAGAAGTTTTGGAAGACATTGCAGGAAGAATATAATAGACGGGCATCAGAAGCAGTTTGGGAAGACACTGCAGAGGATGGTTGGCATGCTTTATAGGCAGTATGCGCTTATCATTGATGGCAGGATCAGAGTGTGCATCAATGGAAAAACAGGAACAACGTAAGCTTAGGAGGAATTAGCGCAGAGTCGAATGCAGTGCGTAGGTGTGAACCAGGGATGAGGTTAACTCATGGCTAAAGCTCAAGGGAGATAGCGTACTTAGGATCACAGGCATATCAAAGGTCGAGGCCTTTGACACTTAGAAATTCTTCCAAGTAAGGAGGATGCATAAGCTTGGAGGAGAAGCGTCAGTGATCGTTGGATCCCATCCCGAATTCCCGATGACCGTCAGATCTCAATGTAGACAAGAGGAGTGCGCAGATATGGAGGATAGATCTCGGGCATTAGATCCGAGTGCAGGGTTCGACCACCGTTGGATCGAGGAGAACCTACACGTTCGTAAAAGTGCAAGGAGTAGAGGGCTCACAAAATACCGAAAGAAGGAGGACCGTCCATCTTTAGGCAGGACACGTGGACACAGATCAACATTTTGCTGACTAGAGAGTCAAAGGAACGGGGTTCCCTAACCTCTCGAAATTGCGATATGCAAAATCGTGACGTAATCCGAGCCGTCAAATCAAGGTTTGATCTAGACCGTTGATCCAACTCCATATTGGAGTTTTGCGAATTGCGACATGGACAGACAAGAAAATAATGCAACAAGAATGTCGAAATCACGATATGCGAAATCGCGATTCAATCGTAGCCATTGAATCAAGATCATATCTAGACCATTGATCCAAGTCCATTTTGGGGTTTCGAGGATCGAGTGTTGGAGATGTCAAAAAATATTAACATCAAGAATCTCAATATCACGATATGCGAAATCGCGACGTAATTGCAACCGTCAGATCAAGATGTGATCTGGACGGTTGATATGACTCCATTACGGAGTTTCATGGATCGGGACTTTGAAGTGACAAAAACACTGAACGTCAAGAGTGTCGAAATCACGATGTGTGAAATCCCGACTAAATATGAATCATCAGATCAAGATTTGATCTGGACCGTCGATCTGACTCACGTCAGCATACCACGTCAGCTAGGAACACGTGGCACAACTAGGTAATGACAAGTGTCAGACTGATTCAACATTTCAGGCACATGTAAGTCACGAATCAGAGTGACACGTGGCATTATTCAACACGTCTCAATCCACGTGTGACATCAGCAGATTTACACCACTTCGGAGTTTCAGAAATCGGGAGATGGACAGATGTCGTAGGACGAGGAGGGGCTAAAGGGAATGAGCCTTGTCGCATGGTCAGGTGGAGAATGATACAAAAGGTGACATGATAGGAGTGGGCTCCTTCATCAATACCCCACCATTCTGGACCCCCCTGTATTAAAGGAAAAAAGGCAAGGGGGGTCCGGAATCGCTTGAGCGTCATTGATCTGGGCACTCTAATCCTGACCGCTCAAGAGATGCACACCCAATTCCGGACCCCCCCCCCCTCTCCACTTAAAGGTAGAATGGAAAGGGGGCTCCAAAATCCAATCCAAACCGTAGATCTGGTAGCACAGATTCTGGTCGTCCAGGTTTGCTCGCTGCATATCCAAAAGGTGCATTTGCACCCCAAACTTAGGAAGGCATAAGCTCGAATGCTCCAAAGAAGACGAGGAGTCTCAACTGCCAGAGAGGTTGAGAAATATCATCAGAACACCCAGTGATGCTGGACGTATGGTGAAAACGACCAAAGACGTTGAAGAGTCATGATGATGATCAGATAGAGCACTCAAGTTGTGGAGGAATTTGGCGTGGAGTGTGCATGCAGAGGTATTGTGAATATTGCATGCACAAGGAGCACAGGTACTATAAGAATTATGAACAAAGAAGAGATGGGAGTTGTTGTCATGGAGAGGATTGGAGTGTGAGAAAGGAGGCAGAGCACAAGAGGAGAGATGCATGGTAGAGGAAGGTTGCATCAAAGGGATATGGTGCAGAGTGTATAAAAGGCAGAAGACACTGATGCAGACACGACAGAGCAACGTAACAAAACAACAACAGGGTTGGTAAGCCATTGAATTATTTTATATCGTTATAATAAGTTTCAGTAACAGAGAATTTATTATTCAGGGTGGTTGGGAGGTGCTAGGGAGGACTGGTGTCCTCAAAGGTTCAAGTGGGTGCTTGAACACAGGGAGTTGGTGCTTCCTTCTAGTTGGTGCTAGAGAAACCAAGGAGTTGGTGCTTCCTTCTATTTGGTGCTAGAGAAACCAGGGGGTTGGTGCTTCCTTCTAGTGGGTGCTAGAGAAAACAGAGAGTCGGTGCTCTCAGTAAGTTTTAGCTTGCAAAACAGAGGTTGTAGCCTCACAATGAGTTGGTGCTCATATGTATGATAATGTAAAGAATGTAGATAAGACTTATCATATAAAGAAAAAGAGGTTTTTACCCTGTATGGGTTTCCTCGGGAATTATATGTCTCTGTCTTTCTCATATATGTGACTGATGTTGAATGTGCCTTTGTTTATTTCTCTGCATTATTGTTCTCATCATTGAGTGCCTTGTAAAGATTTTAAAAGAAGCATAATTTTTTAAGCACGGTAAGAACTGATTCACCCCCCCCCCTCTCAGTTTATCAACATAGTACACATAGTTTCTTAAGAAAAACTTGTTCAACCATGTACACATATGAAACCCTAATCGTGAATAAGAATTTTGAACTCTTTTTCACTCTAGCTATGAAATTACCAAAGTTTTCCCTTACTATCATAGCAAAACACATACCTTTGTCACTCTCATGAGTGATCATACATTTAATAAATATTTTATCTCTTTCCTTATCCTCTTCTTTGATACTTCCTTCATAAGTTTGCATAGACACTGAAATAAAACGAGGTTAATTAACATTCTCACAAAAAGCTAACTTGTAATGATAAATTATTAAAGTAAACAAGATACTAAAAATAAACATGAACACTTATATTTTGTTTTTGTGTGGGGAGGCTCTACGAAGTCCACCATTTTCTATCTTTCTTTAGAACAACTATATTCAACTTAAAGTACATAATCCTCAATTTCTGCTAAAGCTTTCTTTGAGGGAGAAGATTCCTCTTCTTCTGCCACATGTGCTTGATACTTTCTTTTTCCTTTTCCTTGGGGACAATGATAGGAAAAGTGTCCCAACTTTTGACAGTTTTAGCATCTGATCTTTGAAACGTCTTTCTTCTTATCTGGAACTCTTACGGAGTTAGCTTCTTTATTTTTCTTCTTGAAGGAACTTCTTCTATTCTTTTGAGCTATAAGAGCTTCCTCTTCATCAAAAATTAATCTCTTATGTTGGTCTTCAACTATAGATTCTTCATGTGTAAAATATGCCCATAACTTATCAAAATTGGGTAACTTTCTTCTTGCACACACTCCTTGTACAAAAGGAATCCAAAATGTTGGAAACCCATTTAGGGTTATGGTTACAAGATATTTGTCACTAATGACATCTCTAATAACTGTAAGATGATCTCTAATCTAAGAAACTCTCATAAGATAAGATGTGATAGATTATAGGTTTTCCATCTTCATATTACAAAGTTGATTTCTTAAGGAAAGATTTTGGCTAATGTCTTTGCTTTCATATAACCTGTTGAGTGCTTCATACATTTTCCTTGTTGTCTGTAGTTCAGAAATATGAGGGATCAAGTGATCCTTTACTAAATCTTCCATGATTCTCTTTTCTTTCTTTTCATTCTTCTTATGCTTGGTCTTTTGCTCTTCTTCATCTGGTTCTGGTACACCCACTGTAACATGTTCTAGGATATAATTCTCTTATAGAATCATCTACAACCTATTCTTCCAACATATGAAGTTTATAGATCCTTCCATCATGTCTTCTACCCTCATGTTGGTAGCCATTCTTTCTTGCAGTAGAAACCCTAACCCTCTAGGCTATAGAAATAATAGAAAAATCAAATTTCTTGGATCTGAAAACTAAACTCACCAAAATATGCTCTAGATTGAGGTGAGTATGTTGGTACAGTCAGATTTATGAAAATCCAAATTTTACCCCCTTAAACTTGATCTGCATATTTCTAGACTGGTGCTTCTAGTTTTCTGGTATTTCTGGTACTTTGGTACTTCTGGTTTTCTGGTACTTTTAATACTTTGTGAAAACTAGGGTTTCACTTTCTAGGATATCTAGCCACTGAAAAAGTGTGTTGAAGATGCCAAAATGTTCCTTGAGGTAGGGGACACTTTTCTAGATGGTTTTGGGGCTGAAATTATTCTTCAATAAAAGCCCTAATTTTCTTGTACGACAATAGTGACGTTCTTCTTTTTCCTGTGAAATATGTCTTCTTTAGCTTATCTCTGATACCATGTTAAATTTTAATCTATTATTAGGTTACCTTTCAATTTACTAGATAATAATAGCATAGATAGGATCACTGAGAGAAACGCAATCACAAGATACAGAGAATTTATCCTGGGAAACCCTTGTGGGGAAGAAAACCCAGAAAAACTTCCTTAATATGGATAGCCAATAAAATGCCAAGACAATAAACCAAACAACTCATAAATTAATCTCCCAAGGATGTGCCTCTCTCTCTCTTCCTTCTTCTCTAACTGCATCTCCAAACTTGCACTCTGATGACCAAGTGAGTGTGTGTACAAATGAGGTGTTGACTTCTCTTATTTATACAATCTGGTAGGTGTTGAACTGAGGTGTCTTTTCACTGGCAAGGCCGACTTCTCAATCTGGGTGTTTAGAACCACTTTAATTTGCCTGGGGGATGACTTCTTACTTTGCATATTACAATTAGGGTTTGACCAATCTGCAAAATGGGATTTGTTCAATTACAATTCCCAACATGATCAATCCACAAAAGGGGATTGATCTAATCAATAATAAATATATTTTATCTTTTACTTTATCCACAAAAGGGGATAAGAATATTCTTTGCAGTTACACAATATTTTAACAGCATCAATGCTTTGTTCCTTATGGTGACCAAAGAATGAAATGTGTTATCCTATTACGAGTGATTTATCCAGAAGACTTTCTCTAGGTTTTTTATCACTTATTTTCTATGTTCTTTGTAGTTTATGAGGAGATTCCATTAGTTCCACTCCCAATGATTGTGACGTATTTCTTTGAGCCCACTCCTTTCTCTGAGAAGGGTTGTTGCAGTCCACTGTGAAGTGCCCATAGCTATGGAAACACCCATATTTGAAGGTTATGCCATTATAGTCTAGGGTTATTCTATAGAGGTTTTCACCTCTCGTAATAACCATTTTCTTTTCCAATCGTTTTCTTATCTCTAAACCAACCAGAATTCTTCCCATCTAGAAGTACCATGTGTCTCAGAAAGAGTAATCAAATTCATAATATGATCCAAGAGCATTCCCTATAGATTTTAACACATACTTTGACCATAAGGCAAATGGAAGACTTGGAATTCAAACCCACACTGGAAGTATATCTACCTGAGCCATTATAGCATCAAAGTCTACCTACCATTTTTTTAAAAATAAATTTTGTCAACCCAACTTCCACGGACTTTGTAACACTTTGTTGAACTTTTTCACCAATTTGAAAACCCATACCAACCAACCCTTTTCCAAGGTCATAATGCAGGTAAAGTATCCAACCAATGGTTCAAAATTAAATCTTATTCAGTGCTTAAAACAATTGCAAGACATCTCTCTTCCAGGAAATAATCCTATGACTACCAATTCTTCCAATTCCATGGCACCGTTTAACCTAGTTTTTATCCCCAATTTTAATCTTACCAACTCCAATATTTTTTTGATACATTTTATTTGTTTGGATTTACTTTCCCCTTCTAGATATGGTTTCCCTAGACTCCCTTCTTCCATCGTTGTAGAGCCATTCATTAGGTTTAGATCCAAAATTTTACCAATGAACCCTACCTTCAATTGAGCTTCAAATTTTCTAACAATATTGTACAAAGGTAGTTCAAAATACCCATGGGAAGAAATCGAAGGGATATCAATATTTTAACCTTCATGAATGTGAGTAAAGGCTCTATCCTTATCATACCTAGGGAATATCTATCTAGGATATATAAGGGTTTCTCCCCCATACGCCTTAGGTGGAAAATTGGGTGTGGCATTAAGATCCTATAAACCCCCCCATCCTTTGACCTCACCTCCAAGAGAAACTCCACCTTGGATCCATTGGTGGTTAATCCTTAGTCTATCACATTAATGATAGTCAACATGTCTTACTCCGTTGAGTGCGACCCTACCAAAAACCTCCTCCATGAATTCAACGGGGTGTCAGGATGATGTATGCATGGGTTTTATTGTTATGGAAAGATTTGCCTCCCTTATGCAATCTTTCCCAGAAGGCCTTTTTCCATTTCCCCATGTAGACTTATCTTCCCTATTTATAAAATCCATAGCCAAAAATAAATATTTTTCCATATGTACGCATCTTTCACACTATACAAAATGTGTATACGTAGGTTGCTCCACTATAGTCCATGTACATCAGGATATGTGCCAGAAAATAAAAATTAATGTCAGGTTTCCATGTCACGATAGGATATCTATGATCCTTGGCCTTCCATATACTGGAAATGTTTTGACTCGGCCCTTCAGTTCCATTTTGAAGGATATAAATGGGCCAATTCCAAGCTATGGAAAGAGGATACATAATTCAACTTTGAGAGAAAAGTTACTCTGGAGGAATTATTTACTTCATATTGAGTCTGAATCCCTTTGTCCTTTAAGTCTGAACACAATGTTCAACCCCTAAGATCTTCCCTTATTGATTGAGAATCTCATTGTTTCTCTCTTATGAGCTTTCCTTTGGTGGAGGATTGAAGTGGTGGAGGCCCAGCTAGAAGGAACTTAGTTTCTTGGTTCCAAACCATGCTGACACGGAAGTTTGTAACATTTTCACTTCTGTTGATCATTTATTAATAGAAATACTCTTTTCCCATCCAATTGATATCTTGAAAATATATTGAATTATTATTCCATGGGCGTATTTGTCTTGTTTATTAATGGATTATGCTATTGAATGTGCTAACATCATTTATTATCACCATATGCTTTCTTTTCTTGGTGGTTGAGGACTAGTTGCAGGTGTATTTCTTTGGGTCAAGTGCTCAACGGTCGACTTCATCGAATGTCTAGACGAGGTAGGCCTTTTATCTTGTCTTGCTAGCATATTTTTTTTCATAGCATACTTGAGAAGAGATTTGATTTCTGCAGTCATTTCCCTCTGTTTTGGTTTACCCTAGCCATAGAGAGATTTTCTTCTTAACAGAATTGGCAACCATATTAGGGATTGAATCTTCTTTCTTAGGGTTTGGAGTACTTTTCTCCTTAGATTTCTCTTGTTCCTATTATGTTTCTTGACGCATAATTACTTGAAAGACTTTGTTCACTTTGGGTCTAAGCTTGCAACCTTTCGCCCTTGCTTGGCCTTGTTTTGAAACATAGACGCTCTTTTTTCCCTGACATTCATGTACATATGCAAGTTGTCCCTCTACAAGCTGTGTATATAGACTCTATTTTCCCAAACAGTCATATACACTAGTTTTCCTGACTTGTTTTCTTGGTCTGGTTGTTGCTGGGTGGGATTTGATGTTTGTTGAGCCTTCTTAGGTCTCTGTAGTTCTTGTTAAGTGCGTGTGGGTTGAAAGGAAACCTATCTTTGGTTGAATTTATGGGTAGAGTCTTTTTCATCATCTTTTCATTTTTTATTGTCCTTGTACATTGGGTTGGGTGTTTTGTTTCTTGGTATCCTGCTTGAGTTGTCTCTTTTTATAAACAGTAGAGTTGTATATCAAGTTAATTTTCAATCCATACATTTTCATTCTTATTATATTGAAAATACAAAAAAAATAGGCATTTTGCATTGCTTGGCATTTTTGTCTTTTGAGTCCTTGTCATTAGCTTAGTGCATGTAAAGAAAGATTGCATTTTTACTTTGGAATTGCATAGTTGAAATTGAAAATTGCATTTGTTATTAGAAGCATATCATTCATTGAAAATTGATGTTATGACTTTGCATTGTATTTATATTTACTTTTCTTGCTGAGTCATAACATCATGAGCTTCACTACCATACCTTTTTGAGTTATAACAACCACTAAAATTAACGCTATAATTTATAATTGATTAGTCATGATTTTATTTACTAAGGTGCACAAACTAGCTTACGATTTAGTGCCTGGAATAGGATTTTGTGAGTAAACTTCCCTAAGGAAATTGAATCAACATATGTGTCTGACAAAGGGAGTGGAGAAATCCATTGTATAATTGGTAATATCAGGAGGCTCCACTCACATCGGAGTTAATCATGAGGTCGTGTGAGCTTGGTTGAAGAGATATCCCCTTGATACCTTCTTAGCGTCAGAGATATTTCTAGGGATCTATTCGTATATGGGGATCTTGTTAGTGCATTTAACTCCGTGAGAGGCAGTACTTTCAAGTTTTCGGCTTTGCTACCCTGCCCATATGGTGGACCTGACTTACGATTGCTCGCCTGTGCATCAGTTATACATTGGTTTCTTATTTTCTTGACTTATGTGCCACATAGGTTACTTGTAGGGGTTATTCTACAGGTACCCTAGGTCAGATAAGGGTTGGACAACACACAGACTTTATCGAGGATTACCTCTCTCGGGGGATCTGACCAACCGGTTGTTAAGCCCATGAGGGCCCTTATAATTGATTATGTTACCTCCTATATTTAGTATGGAGTCTCAAGACCCTATTTGGAAAGACATAACTTCCTTAGGGAGGGAGGATACTTTTCAACCACTTTACCCCATTTGTGTGCAGATTGGTCGCTTGACTTTTGGTGTGCTCTTTGATTACTAGTTGGCCTTAGGATTTATTTTTTGTCTTTAGAGTCTTAATTCATCATGGAGTCAGACCAGCATCCCCACCGGTCTCGTCTCTTGTTACAGTTACCACCATATTTCAAGTCATTTCCTTCTAAAAGGCATAGATTTACTAGACGTGGTACACACACCTCCACTATTCAGACTTGTGATTCTACAAGGATGAGTACTGAACCTAGTCTTCAGAACACTGGGAGTCCTTCAACTCCTAGAACCACTATAGTTAATGTCACCCCTTCGAATATTGCAACCACAATGGTTGTAGTGCCAGTGGCACCTACCATTACTATGGCTCGGCCTATAGTGAATTCTCAATCTCTTGTCCCGAACCCTTTTGGGTCTCTTGGTCACTCACTGGGCTATAATGTTCAGTCCATCCCTATGGCTTCTAGTCCTTTTTCCTATGGTATGATGAACTTTACCTCACATTTTTCAAACAACATCCCAGTTGATGGCCCTAATGCTAGCATTGGGCTTGGGGGAACTACACCTCCTTAAACTCCATTTTCATTTGGTGGTTCTCAAATCCCTCAAAAAACTCCTAATATGGGAGGCATTATTGCTTTTAACCCCAGGTATAATCCTCTTGATTATGGGTGGAACAACCAACCTGGAGGACAAGCTTCTGCTTAAGTTTCGTCCTATTCCCCTACCTCCTCAGTGTTGATTCTGACCAACACATTTGGCATGAAGAATCCAAATCTATCCTCTAGATTCACACCTGGAGGAGGTCAGTTTCATGCTTTGGGCAACCCCCAACCCGGATCCAATCCGGCTAGGGGCAATTTTTATAACCCCCATCAGAACATTCCTACTGGAATGATTCCCAAAAAACCTTTTATGAATGATCTTGAAGGAGGGTTTTACAATCCTGAACAAAGCCATGGTGCCTACCATAAACCTAGATGGGTTGTAGTTACTCAAACAAAATCTTTCCAGGGAGCTTGGGGCCAGATGCCACAACCTCGTTTCCCTTTTTTGGCCACGCTTAATCTACCAAACTTGTCTAAGTTGATGAATGGCCCTATGAGTCATGATCCTACATGGACCCTCGTCCCCACCAAGATTCCTTCAGACATTCTGAAATGCGAAGGTAAGAATTGAGAGGATCTTAATGATCACGTTACTACCTTTCACCTATGGTGCTCCTCGAATTCCCTTGATGACGATTCCTTTTGGTTAAAATTATTTCAATGCACCCTCAGTCGGATCGCTTCGAAATGGTATATCAAGCTACCTAGGGAGGAATATGGGACCTTTAGTCAGATGGTGTGGGTATTCCTTAACCACTTCCAATTGTCATTTAGTTACGATGTAGGCCTAGAAATTTTGTCGACTTTACTCCAGGACATAGCCACTCATATCTCAGATCGTATCTAGTAGTGGCGTAGATGGAAGAGGTTGATTAAGACCTCCATACCCCCGTCCTTTATTTGAGAATGGTTCCTTAAGTATTTGCACCCTCCTATCTCAAAGGATGTTGCTACATACGGGGTTACCACTGAGGAAGAAGTGATCCTCAAAACCCAGTAGTTAGATCTTATATATGCTCAGTCTGGGATGTTATACCACATCTTCTAGATGTGTCGAGGTCAACTTATGAACCTAGACAAAAGCCTGTACCTCATGTTGATATAATTTTAGGCTTCACTAATGTAAAATCCATAGACTCAGTGACAAGCCATTTGAAATACTTGTCTCTAAACCAGTCTGTAGGAGGGCCAACTTCGTTTGTGTCTTCCAATCCCACTTAGTCGGTGGATGTACATTCCATGCAATCATCGGCCAAACCAAAAGGTAACAACAACTAGGCGGGAATAAGAATAAAGGAAGTAATAATCGTAAGGGTGGAAAAAATAACAATAAACCCAAGGACAATGGTAATAATGATAAGACAAATAATAATGTTTGAGAGGGCAAGAGAGAAAGCCGTAAGGTGAAATTTCCATGTAATCTTTGTAAAAACAACCACCTTACTCATTTATGCCCTAAACTTGCAGAAGCTATGAGGCTATTATCTCTACCACCCACCATGCTGACAAATCCTTTTCCACATAACTAGAACATGGCCTCAAGTTCCTCAAACACCATAAATGTGGCTGGTGGGAGTCAAAATCCGTCATTGCAAGATGACAACCATTTCTGTATCAATATGGTCAATGCGAAAGTTAATGTAGCCAATCAATATTGAGATTATAGCTCTTCACAAGATATACCTGGTCTATAATCTCCTCCTCCTCTAGAGAAGACTTTACAGATTGAAAAACTACAACCACCGCCTCGTATTCCGAAAGGAGTACTCAATTTCTCTAACCACAATCCAAATGCTAGAGCCACCCAAAACTACTCTATTTTTTAGGACCTGGGTCAAACCCCTTGTGTGATGTCAGCTTTGGAGGTACTCCAGATGTGTCCTTCACATAGGAATGCCTTACTATCTGTGTTAGGAGCACTAGAACCTAGTGGCTCAAAAGTTATGAAATTTGACGTCATAGATGTGAACCCTCGATTGCCTTACCATGTGGCATTCCAAATCCACCTGGGGTAATCAAAGTATACCATCAAACGTGTGGTATTTGATGAAGGTGTTGCTACATGTGTGATGTCCCTGATGTGTTGGAAATCTCTCGGTTCTCTGACTCTTTCTAACTCATCAAACATGTTGACTTATTTTGACGGTCATTCCTTCTGCCCTCACAATATTCTTCCTGCCTTTCTCGTCCAGTTAGGTGGGAAAATAGTAGAGGTGGAGGTCAAGGTATTTGATGCACCTCTTGATTATAACTTGTTACTAGGACGCAATTGAACCTATTCTATGGTCATCTTTGTATCGTGCATCTTCCATACTCTTTGTTTTCCTCATGAAGGGAAGATCGTGACGATTGATCATTTATCCTTTCTGTATGCTAGTCCCAAAGCATATTTTGGGCTGTCTATCCCCATGATTGATGATTCTCAGTTAGAAAATGAGAATGTCAATGTCATAATTTATTCTTCCCTTATGGGTACTTTTGACGTCATGGCACCGATTCACCACGTTTATGCCATGTCTAGTAGGCTCATTTCGGCAGGGAGTTCCATTCCTTTTCGCACTTCCTATTTTAGTGATCCGTGGACCCTACCTTCCCTGATTTTGTCTTGTGAAGGTCAATCACATGCTAGAATGGCCATACCACTATCGGCAGTGAAGATTGTGTATCAAGCTATTCTTGACTCTTCTGTTGATCCTGATCCTGTTACCTCGTCGATGGACGAGGAGGATCTTGTTCTTAGGCCCATGTGGGCCACTTCGTTGTCTTGTTCACATGACTTCCTCGATGATAATTTGCCTTTGGATGAAGCTATCATCGAAGCCATGAATGACTCCGACAGACCTTGGGATGATATGCATCACCGCTCTTATTTTCTCCCAGATCTTGAAAGGATCGAACAATATGACTTTCAATCTACTTTGAGTGAGATAGTCGATCATGTCATAGTTCCACTTGATACACATGAAATTTATGATGAAGTAAACATGGTGAGTATTTATCCTACCATCATGATCGATATCTCTCATACCCCTGGCAAGATTGAAAATGTACATATCGATGTGGATTGTTCGCCATAAGAAATCTTGATCTACACCAAACTCTTCAAGGAATTTCGAGATGTATTTTATTTTTCATGTGAATAGATGCCATGAATCGACCCTCATATTCTCGAGAATGAGATTAGAACTTACCCAGATGCTAAACCTGTTTGACAATGTCTTAGAGTTGTCAATCCTCAGAAGGCCCCTATTATTTAGGCAGAGGTGGAGAAGCTACTTAATGTTGGCTTTGTCTACCCAGTCCCCTTGACTGAATGGGTATCCAATCCCATTCCTATGAATAAGAAACAAGGAAATATCCATGTATGTATGGAATTTCGTGACCTGAAAAAGGCTTTTCCTAAAGACAACTTCCCGACACCTTTCATCAATCAGATTCTCGATGAGTGTGCGGGAAGCAAAGTATTTTGTTTTATGGATAGATTTTCAAGGTATAACCAGAATCAGATTAAACCTAAGGATCAACATAAGATGGAATTTTTTTCCCTCGGGTAATTTCTCATACCGAAAAATGCCTTTCGGCCTTAAAAATGTTAGAGAAACCTTCCAACGTGCCATGACCTTCTCATTTCATGATCTTAAGCATATAGTCGAAGATTACTTGGAAAATATTGTTTCTCACTCTCATAAGAGAGCAGATCACTCTATGCACCTTTGGCTTGTTTTTGAAAGATGTCCTTACTATAGAATCTAGTTGAACCCTCATAAGTGCATTTTTTTGTTAGGTCTGGTTGTATTTTTAGATTTCTAGTTTCTGAGACCGCGATCATGGTAGATTCGTTAAAGGTTGAGGCAATACTTCAATTTCCTCCCCAGCGAACTGTTTGACAACTTCAAGGTTTACATGGGAAAGCTAACTTTCTACGTCATTTTATAGTAAATTATGCCAATATCACTAAGGGTTTCATGCATCTTTTGAATAAGGATACACTTTTTGTCTGGGATGAGTAAGCCCAGGATTCCTTCGATGCTTTGAAGAAATCCTTGGTATCGATGCCTCTGTTGAATTCTCTTGGCTAAAGTAGGGATTAATTGATTTATATTTTCATGTTTGAGGAGACGATTGGTATTTTTTTGGTTCAGGAGGATGATGAGCTCTGTGAGCACGTCATCTACTATCTTAGTCGAAACCTATTCGGTCATGAGCTTAATTATTCTCACATTGAAAAGATAGCTTTGGATGTAGTCCAACATTTACGTCATTATATATTAATTTGAAAGACTATTGTGGTGGTCGATGTCAATCCATTTCAGTACATCCTTACCAGGCGTATCATAGGGGGAAAATACAATAAATGGATTATCATTTTATAAGAGTTTGATCTCAATTTCGCTTCTGTGAAATCCAAGAAATAACTAGTCTTCGTGGAGTTAATATCTTACTTTCCATGATTAGATGAGGATGTTATCCATGTTTATTTTTTTTGCGGATGAACGCATTTGTCTAGTCTCGTCATCCGACCCCTAGTATGGAGACATTTTTCTCTATATTCAAACTTTGAAGTTCCCTCAGCATCTCTCACGATATGAATGGTGGTGTGTAAGATACCAAGCTAAGAATTATACTATCGTCAGTGACACTTTGTATCGCCAAGGAATATACAATACCTTGTGTCGTTGTTTAACTCACGGAGAAGCCGAGTCAGTCCTAAATGATTTCCATAGTGGGGCTTGTGGTGGTCACCTATATAGGCTTGCGATAACCCAAAACATTTTGTGATCTGGTTATTTCTATCCATATATATTTAAATATTGTATTGAAGTGGTTAAGAAGTATCACCCCTTCCAGGTGTTCACTCGAAAATGTGCTCACATCCAACCCCTCTTCACCCAGTCATTACCATTGGTCCCTTCACCAAGTGGGGGGTGGACTTCGTGGATTGCAACCCAACTTTGGATGTGGGGCATCAATACATTATCGTGACCATCGACTACTTTATTGAGTGGGCCATGGCCATGCCTATAGTTAAATCCGACGGGAAGACTGTCGCCTTCTTCATATTGAATCAAATTATCGCTTACTTCGGTATCCCGAGTGAGATTGTCATTGATCATGGGAGTCACTTTCAGAATGAAATGATGAAAGAACTAGCATATAAGCTAGAGTTTAGACATGGTCATTCTTCTCCTTACTACCCCCAGTAAAATGGACAAGTAGAGGTCATCAACAAGTCTCTCAAGACCCTTTTGCAAAAAACTGTAAGCCAGATTAAGTTTGACTAACACATTATGATATATACTGCACTCTGGACATACAAAACCATGGTCAAGACTGCCACCGGATTTTCCCCTTTCCAGTTAATACATGGTGTGGAGTCAAATTTACCTATTGAATGTGAGATCCCTTCTCTTAAGTTGGAAGTCACACTCCTACCTAACACTTCCGATATTGAGCAACACCTTATACACCTAGAAAGTATTGATGAGCAATGTAGAGACGCCTCTACGGCAGTTGAGGAGAACAAAAGACATTTCAAGGTCTAGTATGATAAGTATTTTTGTCCTCAATTATACAATGAGGGTGACTTGGTCCTCTTATATGATCAAGCCAAAGAACCATTGGAGGCAGGCAAGTTTAAACCCATGTGGCACGGTCCTTATATCGTGTGACATGTCTTAGAAAAAGGAGCCTATGAGTTAGAATATTATGAAGGGAATATGTTGGCCGAGCCCATGAATAAGCTCTACTTGAAACGATATTACACTTGAGCCCCAAGCTTGGGCAGAACTCTCTTTTATAATAATGTAATTTAGTGTATATATATTTTCCCTTTCTTTTCGTCTTCATCTTTCTTATCGAGTTTTCCCTTGGTTGGCAGATGTCAATGGAGTGTTAAGTCTACCTAGGATTCAAAAATGAAGCCAATCGTCATACACGGAACTTAGCTTCCATCGCTTGGGTGGTTTACTCACCCGAGGTTCTACTAGTGTCTTCAAGTGGTGTATGCGTAGGGCCATCCACAAATAATGTGGCTGAATTTAATGTATTTATAGGACTTTTGTGCGATGCTATCTTATATGGTATTCTCTCTTTAGAGGTTCGCTTGGATTCCTAGTTAGTAGTATGTCAGTTGAACGATAATTACCGCATGCGTGATCCTACTTTACCTCATGCATGAATAATCATATATCTGATGCTTATGCTAATTTAGTTTTAGATTGGCATTTGTCGCATAAGTAAGGCAAAGAAACCATCTCATCAATGTACACATTGTCATATAAGTAAATTTGAAGATCCATGTTTTATATATATTTCAAAAAATATGGTGTTTATAGTACAAAATTGGGACTAACACCCTCAATACACATATACAGTCGATACTACAATATCCATGACATATACGCATGTGGTGCCACATGTGTGTCATGGTAAAAAACTACGGAGTTTGGGAGACACCGAAAGAGTCACACCCAAGCTCTAGGCACACCAACCCCTTGTCGTTGCA
>WSFP011323924.1:0-40437 GCA_009831015.1 Picea engelmannii | reverse complement strand
GAGCATCGTGACATATGTAATGCAATTTACATTACCATAAATGACACAAATTGAACAACAAAGCACTAATATCCTAGCCTAGCTCCATTTGGGATATTACATGATCACCTGCACTTATGGACCTTGAAGCAAACAAAGTTTTAGCAGCAAGCGATCAGTGTATGTAAAATGGTAATAGAACATTCTTTGAAAAGGAACTAGCTAAGAAAAGAAATAACTAAAAGCAAAGAAAGTAATGGGCATATTTGAGTCGAAGCGACAAAATAAGCAAATTTCAAATGCAAAAGTGAAAATACCAACCAAAGGAAAACTACTTATGTACCAGTCAACTATCTAGAAGATAGCTAACTGAATTATCTCTTCAAGATTTGGCCATTAATAGGAAAGAGGTATACTTCTCCTTTGAGATTTTGCAATTTATACATGCCTAAGAAAATTTTCTCACTACCAAGTGAGGACCAAGCCATAATTGTTGGAATTTAAAATGTTTACCTTTCTCTTCATGTGGTTTGTCCCATTTTAACACAAGGTCTCCCAATTGGAAGTCCTTTTCTCTTTCAAACTCTTTATCAAACCATCTCTTAATTATTTGTTGGTGAACAAAAAAAAAATTCTTTGCCTTCTCTCTTTCTTCTTCGAGTTTGAGCAGGGTGACAACCCTTTTTTGCATGACTACACCATTTTTCCCATGTGAGGTTTGAAATAGATGGAGAAATGGGAAGAAAATATTTGGGTGAATGATGGATTCTTTCATGTACACTCAGAAGTAGAGAGATGTTCCTAAAGAAGATTTCTGGGTCACTCTATTATCCTAACGGGAATTGCATAAGGTGTTGTGCCAATTCCTCTTATGGTCAACTACAATTCATTTTAGGATATAGAATTTTTTTTTATTAATGGATTCAACTCCACCATTATCAAAATATGTAGCCTTATCAAAGACAATAAGGGTTGGCACACTAAACCTGGTGATTAAATGATGCTTTAAAAATTGAATTGGAGCCTCTTTGTTTACCTTCGTGAGAGGTACAATTGCAATCCACTGTGTGAAGTAGTCCATCATAATCATAATGCATTGATGTTGTTTGGATGAGTGTGGGTTGATTTTACCAATGACATCTAGTCCCGATTGTTCTGAAAGTTCTTCGACAACCACAAGTTATAAATGGTCGTTGTCTTCCTTTCCCGGTCAACACACTTCTGACATGTCGTGCACATTCAAGTGTCAACGTCAATGTGGATGTCTTTGAAAATAGTTGGCCATAATACTCGATTCTTAGGATCTTATCCCATTAAATTGTCCTCCAATGAGTTTGTCATGTAATTCTATGGGACTTTATCAGTGTCCTTCTTCTCAAGGCATCTAAGAAATACACCATCATAGTTCTTCCAGAATAGGATGTCATTAATGAGATCATACTGAGAATATCTAAGCCTTGTGGCCTTCTTCTACTTGGAATTAAATGACTAGGGGAAGTATCTTTCTATAGATACTACTTGAAATCATTGTACCAAGAATCAATTTGGGCAGGAACATAGAGAAATTCCTCCATGTAGAGTCACAATTCATTTTCCCAACATTCCTCTAATGAATCAACTAAATCCAAAGCTTCAGTTGGTAACTTCCTAAGGCCTTGACCTCTAACTATAGTTGCAGGTTTGAACTATACGTCATATTCTTAGATGGCGATAATCCAATCTCCTCTCCCAACCTTTCTCTGATGAATCGATTGGATTCAAAGCTTCAATGTTAACCTCCATAGGCCTTGACCTTTGAATATAATTATAGGTTTGAACTCCATGTCATATTTTTGGATGGTGGTAATCCAGTTTACTCTTTGCCCATTGAGTTCTTTATGTACAAACATTGACCTCACTGCTTGGTGGGGCACTATTACCTTGGTTGAGTTTTTTAGGATACAAGGTCTGAATTGTTTTACTACCTTGTAAATAACAAAATCATGCTTATCAATCGTTCAATAACTTTTCACTTTTCGGAGTTTACTCTTGGGATGCTTAGGTTTGGTTGCTTAGAGGAGTGGTACTTTGAGGAGAGAGTTTGTGTAGATTCTGATTGCCTGGCTTATCAGAGGCAATCAGGTGGATTCTTGTCTTAGCACCTGGAAAATTAGGGCTATGAATAGAGGGTGTTTCACATCATACAAGTTAGTTTGGGACCCTGGTGACTTTACCACTTATAGGTAGGTCCAAGAGAGAATCGCATGGAGGGACTTTGCAGACGATGTGTTGAGAGACTTTTCGGACGATGCCTGGATTATTGCAGTAGGTTGAGGGTGTTGGAGTATTAGGGATTTCCCCTTTGATACCTGTAGGTTAGGTGTCATTGATGCCCTATAAGTTTGTGACCACATATACTTCTCTGAGATGTCTTATTTTAGAGTTGGTTTGATTGACTACACTGAGATACATTGGAAGGATATGATCCTCGCTAGTGGGGACAATTATTTGAGGCATTACAACTTGTGGATACATGAGTGGAGGATGAAGTCTAGGCAGGAGGATCAGATATTTGTGATCAAAGTGGCACAACGTCAGCATGATGGGTCCTTTCTGGTGATAGGATGGGGCCCTCAGATTTTATGGGTTGACAATTTGGCAACTAGTGCATATGGGAGAGCTAACTGTTACTTTCAGGAGGCCCCTTGTGTTAGTACATTGCAGGGTAGCATCATGGGCAGTAGGTGCTCTGCATTTTTAAGAGTGGCTTGGGACCCAGGGATCATTATTAATTTCAGTTTGGTTCAGTTTGTTGCTCCTATGGGTGTGATGGCATTGCTTGAGAACAAAAAATCTTTGGGAAGGAAGGATTGTCATGTCCCCACGATTTGGGTTCCCCTATTCTGAAGATGGAGATGATTTTTGAGGCTTGTCGATGAAGAAAAAGGGAGTCAGGGGGTTTATTTGATGTCACCTAGTTGAGATATGTTATGTTTCTAAAGTGACATTTAATTAAAAGATAATAAAGTAACTTTAGATTAATAGTTGTTAAACATTAGCATAGTAACTTTAATCTTTGAGTGAAAATTAAAAAGGGTGGAATAAGGGTCATGTTTGATTTAGTAAAAAATGGGAAAGTTCTAGAAAGGCATGGATGAAGAATAAAATGAGGGGTAGTGCTTCAATTTGGGATTATGTTTATGATTGATCTCTTATTGGAGTGCTCTTGTGAGCCAAGGTTTTCGTTTGGGTTTTGGAAAAACCCTTCCATTTGAGTTTAATTTTGATGGTGCAATATCCACCCTAGCTATACAAAGAGGAAGATCAATTTGTAGTCTTCATTGGAGCTTCGTTTTGTGATCGTTTTTAGTTTTAGAGGTGTAGCGACTTGCTCAGGAGGTCCGTAGGGTTACCTTGAGGATGATGCATCATCTATTGGAGAGTTTGTGGCATTATTCCAGGTTTTAGTTTGCATATTGTGTGTTATCATTGTTATATTGCAGCTACCATAGCAGGCATTAGATATTTTATTGTTGTGATCTAGTTTCATTCACAATAAAATGCCCATATTGTCTCTTTTACTTCATGTGTACCTTGGATGCATGCAATATGTTTGACGAAATGTCTATTGTGAGAATACATGCAAATTGTTTATAGAAAGTTTTGAACCAGCATAGTGACATATGTTTTGCAAATTACATTACCATAAATAACATAAATTGAACAACAAATCACTAATATCCTAGCCTAGCTCCATTGGGGATATTACATGATCACCTGCCCTCAAGGACCTTGAAGCAAAGAAAGTTTTAGCGACAAGTGATCAGTTTATGGAAAAGGATGTAATATAACATTCTTTGAAAAGGAACTAGCTAAGAAAAGCAATGACTAAAAGCAAAGAAAGTAATGGGCATATTCAAGTCGAAGTGACAAAATAGGCAAATTTCAAATGCAAAAGTGAAAATACCAATCAAAGGAAAACTACTTATGTACAATTCAACTATCAAGAAGATAGCTAACCGAAGTATCTCTTCAGGATTTGGCCATTAATATGAAAGATGTATACTTATCCTTTGATATTTTGCAGTTTGTACATGCCTAAGACAAGTTTCTCAGTACCAAGTAAGGACCAAGCCACAATTGTTGGAATTTAAAATGTTTACCTTTATCTTCATGTGGTTTGTCCTATTTTAACACAAGGTCTCCCACCTGGAAGTCCTTTTCTCTTGTAGACCTTTTATTAAACAACCTCTTAATTATATGTTGGTGAACAAAAAAAATCTTCTTTGCCTACTCTCTTTCTTCTTCGAGTTTGAGCAGGGTGACAACCCTTCTTTACATGACTGCACCATTTTTTCCACATGAGGTTTGAGATAGATGGAGAGATGGAAATAAAATATTTGGGTGGAGGATGGCTTATTTCCTGTAGACTAAGAAGTAGAGAGATGTTCCTAAAGAATTTTTGGGGTCACTCTATTAGACTAAAGATCATTTCATAATGTGTTGTGTCAATTCCTCTTACGGTCAACTATAATTCATTTTGGGACATCGAACAAGTTTTTATTAATGGATTCAACTCCACAATTTCCCTGGTGGTAATACTTAGATGAATATTGCAAGATGATCTCTCTATCTAAAACAAACTTACTCAACTTCAAAAAATAAAAATTGTAGCATTATCAAAGACAATAATGGTTGGCACACCAAACCTGGTGATTAAATGATGCTTTAAAAATTGAATTGCGGCCTCTTCCTTTACCTTCGTGAGAGGTACAATTGCAATACACTATGTGAACTAGTCCATCACAGTCATAACGCATTGATGTTGTTTGGATGATTTTGGGTTGATTTTACCAATGACATATAGTCCCCATTGTTCCAAAGGTTCTTCAACAACCACAAGTTATAAAGAGTCGTTGGATTCTTTTCCGAGTCAACACACTTATGACATTTTCTGAATCTTCAAGCGTCAATGTCAATGTGGACGTATTTGGAAATAGTTGGCTATAATACTCGGTTCTTGTGATCTTATGGGTTGTATTCCCACCATCAAATTGTCCTCCAAGGAGTTTGTCGTGTAATTATATGGGACTTTATCAGTGTCCTACTTCTCAAGGCATCTAAGAAGTACACCATCATAGTTATTCTAGAACATGATGTCATTAATAACACCGTACTAAAAATATCTAATCATTGAGGCCTATTATAGCACAAGTTGTAGGTTGGGAAAATCTCGACCCAACCACAAAATCAAGTGCTACAACTTGGGAATCCTACACCCAATGTCACCTCGATGTTGGTCCCTCACTTCAAGGGTGACTAGGTCACTCTAGGGAGGCGATCCTGGTGACCCTAGGGGGAATGGGTTGGGGATGGATCGATATGGAAGTGGAGACCCTAGATTTCAAATATAAATGGAGTGAAAAGTTGAATGAGATACCTTGTAAACCCAACAAGTATTGCCCCCAAAGATGCAATACTTCTCTGGATGATTGTACCTACCCGAGACGCAAGAAAATTCAACTTGCAATGAAATATGTTAGTATGGATAAGGAATTTAAGCTTTATGTCCCTAATTTGCAGTAGTAGATGACAATTTATATCAGAAAATAAGGCATCTAAATTGGCATACAAAGATCTAAACTAGTTAAGCAAATCAACATTAACATTAGCAATCAATATGGGATGAAAAATAGCACTTAAGAGGCAATAGAACAAGACTGTTGTAAACATGTATTTTATGTAGAAAATCAACCATGTAAAATTGCCAAGAACTATCCCAAAAAGTGTGCCCTAGTTAGTAGACTAGGCGAGTGAAGTTAGAGAGCTAATCTAGGGTTAGTTTAGGAGTTAAGAGAATGTTAGTAGCTAGGGTTATGCAACCCTAATGGTTGTAGGTTAGAGTTTGTAACAATAATTAAAGTAGTGGGAGAGAGTGGACACCCTAGTAGGGGAAGACTCCTCTCAATGTGGCAAACCAACTCCAAGAAAGAGATCTTTCAAAAGACAAAATTTCATGTTTCCCAAGGAAATGATTTTATATCTCAAATGCAAAAAATAAATGACTAGTGCCTTTAATATTGGGTTAATGGAGTCAAATAAATGAACTAGATATGCCACTTCCTTGTGGGTGTAAATCCTCTTACTTCCCAAGGCAAGTATATCTAGTTAGGGTTTTAGAATGAGGGTTGTAAATCCTCTTACTTCCTCAAGCAAACCCCTGCAACATCAATGAACTTTAAGCAATAAATGATGGAGACTAGAGTGGGGGTGTAAATGCTCTTACTTCCCACTTATCTCATAGCACAACAATCATTGACTTGAAAAAATGATAGCATAAGAGTAAAAGACCATACCAAAATCAAGAAAGATGCTAATACAATCCACCCTAAAAGCTAAAAACCATTCACAAGAGATACCCATAAACAAGTGCACAAGAGACAAAATATGCCAAGTATAGCGAAAATTTCAGATCAAGTCCGCTCACAAGAGGGAGAGTTATGTTCAAATGAGATCTTATGATCTCTTTTTTATACAACATATCACCAAGGTGAGTTGTCCATATATTAAGTGGTAAACCACAAGACTAGGGGTCAACAACCCTAATCTTGCTCCCTTTAACAGAGTAATATTAAACAATCCATTTAAAGTTCCACTTTTGCTCAAATAAAACCCTAATTTTACATGGATGTCACCCCTTTAGGGGATGTTTTTCCACTTGGGACTAGTCGTTGGTGTTAGAGAAGCTATGGTAGGCCTCCAAAGGCCATATGTCAAGCATATATTGAATCTCCTCATGGCCAAGGTCTCATCCTCCTCAAAAAGTCCATGTGTCAATGTGTGGCAACATCACCACCAAACCCTAGCCCCCAAATATGACGTCAAACTCAAAAAGAAGACATTTTCCCCTCCTGGGAAAATTGTTTGGCATGTGAGGTTTGGGATAGGTCTTCCACATCATCTTCTAGGTCTTCAATTCTTCATCTCTGTGATCTGACATGTGGAGCCTTGGCATCCAACCTGTGGGCTTGCAGCCCCATGGAAGCCCAAGCTAAGCTTGTTCTCCCAAAATTGTCCGCCAACTAGGTCTTGCAAAGACAAATGAGCATGCCCTCCGAGGATCTCATGTCATAACATCATGATAAGTGAATCCAATCAATAAATCAACCACCTAAGCATGTGCATTAAAGATCACTATATCAAACAATTAATTTCTCAAATACACTATGTGACTTGTCAAGCTTGAATATGGGAGGGTTTACGAGGTGTCCTATTGGGTATATCTTGCCCTAGTTCAAGGAGAGTTTCCAAGAGATCCCTCTCCAAGCCATATAAAGTGGGTGAGGTGGTTGGGGTCAAGACTTAATGGGCATAGGGATCATGACATACAAGGGGTCGTAGTGTCTCATTCATGGGTGCCTTTGCAGAGGGTGTGTGGTACCTTCGTCCACAATGCACTTTTTCCAAGCCCATTAATTGCCATTCTTTTATTCTTTCATAATTTTAAGGAGAGGTTGAAGGTCACTGCCCTGGCGTGGTGACCAGATAATGGCAATGTCACCCACAAACACCTAGTAGAAATGAGAAGGTTGGCTCATGATGAGACCCCCTTTCTCTTAGCCATGCAATTGAGAGCCATTACCTTGGTTTGGTGACCGGATTATGGCAATGTCATACCACTAGATATTCATGGACGTGATAAGTCGGCTCGTGATGAGACCTCCTATCCTTCAACTAACATTTTAAGAATTCTTTATTATATTGTGGGTCCCATTTACTCAAAGATAAGTGTTTCGCTGCTTTCTTGGGTGATCCCTAGGCAAAGCATCTAGAAGGTTCATACAAGGCTTTTATCTTTTACCCAACATAAATCCCTCTGGGCCTTTATCCACTTATTCCAATAGAATGAGGGACAACACCTTCTTGGGTCAATACACCCTAAAATCCCAAGAGATAAGGAAATGGAGGGGAACAATGATGGAAAGTGGTAATTATGGTCAGGCACGATATGATAGCTCTTTATGGGAGTTCCTAGTAGCAAACCATCCCCAAAGAAGACCACTTACTAGGGCACAATGTCAACGACCAAGGTGAAGCAGGAAAAAAGACATAATGTCCAAGCATATATCATGAAATCTAGAGAAATATAAGATACAACATACTCAATTGGCTTAAATATTGAAATGATGCTCACCATAATATTGACTTGTACCTCATGGAACAAGGCCCACTGCCTTCTGAAATCCAGCTGATGTGGTGGATGCCATCTGGAAATCTGTGATCATCTCTGGTGGTGAGAGGGGCTTCCAACTATGAAAAAAGGTATTATTGGTCATGTAGTCTCTCGACACTCCATATCTGCAACGTGAGGGCCTCGAAAGATAATCTCCTTAGTTATCCACAAAACGGGGATAACATCTCGCTCCTACTTGGGGACATGTGTTCGTCGTAGAGTGGATTAGAATCACAACATCTTCTGGTAGACATGTTCCTTCAAGGAAACATCAAACTGTCAAGCGCAAGGTGGCCTAGTCATCCTTGTTCTCATATGATCATAATCAAAACCAACTAAGCTAGAAAAAGAAAATTTTGACATTTTTTCAAAAATTTCTAAACCAAGCATGAAATCAATATGCAAGTAGAGAAAAATGAAAATGAAATCCATCTAAACTGATATGAGCAATCAAGATGTAAATGCATGGGAAAACAAAATGACTTACCTACTTACCTGGGGCATGGGCCCTGAAGAAATCATGCGACCTGGATGTGAGGTTGGAAAAGAGATCCATCTACCGGGAGTGGCATCTTCCTCCCGTTTAATGTTGTCAGATAGTAGCTTTCTTTGTTAGACTTATTTTTGATGATGTAAGGGCCAAGCCATGAATTGTTATCTTTTTGGTCATATTTTGGCTTGCCCTTTCTTTTGTCCCACATGAGCACAATACTTCCTTCATTGAAATCGATGCAAGGTGTATTATCATCGTATGGCGGCTCTGTGTGGACTGTCTCGTTGACGATTTTTTCATGTTTCTCATCTTCTTCGTGCATAATGTGAATAGACCCTAGCTCCTTCCCATGGTATTTTTCAGTCTTCTTCTTATATGTCCGTGGGAGAATCATCTCTATGGAATATTCTTGCATGAAGGGTAACTTGGATGGATCATACTCAATAACTTGTGGAGGCATATCATAGTAGTGTTCACTGACATAATTAGGGCCCCTCAGATCCATCACATGTGTATATTTCTTTTCCCTATTATGTAAGATCTCATACGTGCCATCGCCCATGGGAATATATCCATGTGTAAGGTTCATGTTAAGAAAACCTCCAAGGGCTGAGAACCAAGTCCTCGACAAGAGCATCCCCGGAGCATTTGGAACATCGATCACCAATATGTCCATGAGGACGTTGATATGTGGAAAATCTATCAAAAATACCTCAACGTCTTCACATACTCCGAAGACCTCGACCCTTCGTGAATCAATACCACAAACATTGTCATAAGGTCGAGTTGTCTTCAGACCAAGATAATTCATTACCTTTAATGGCATGACATTTGTTGAGGCCCCTGACTAGATCATGTAGTTTTTCAAGCGGGGGCCATTCATGCCTAATGAAAGATAGAAAGGAGGGTTCTTGTCCCTTGGTCGATCGAGATACATAGTATTCAAAATGATGGGAGGATCCTTCTTTTCGGTTGGCACTTGTAGGACTTTCAAAATTTCCCTTTTCACAGAAGGGATCTTACACATCTCTATCATTGGGACAGTCATATTCATTTTTTCAAACATGCTTGCAACATCTATATTTAACTGAATGTCATATGTAGGAGTTGGCTTGGGAAGCAACTCACATACCAGTGATGGAGGTGGTAGGGCCACCTTTTTCGCTAATAGAAGATGAGTATCAGGCTATGATGGAGGAAATGAAGCATTTTTTCTTCTGGTGTAGGTTAGAATTTCCCTCCTCCTTAATTCCTTCTTCTGATCATCTATCAATTTAGTTAAGGCCCAGAGTCCCCCCTCTCTTTCTCCTATTCTTCTAGCTTCATTGATCTCTTCCTGGGTAACTTGTTCATCGTCGAAATTGCAAATCATATCAATGAAGTTTACATCGTCGTGATAGTCTTTGTCTCATCGAAGGCGCTCATATTCCCTGTGGGGTTCTTGGCATGGGAGACACCAAGCTTCTATATCAATTGTCCCAACAGGTTTAAAAGTATCTGGGGTCTTTGCCTCTTGTTGAGGTCTTGGTTTCCAACCGGTGGCATCTCTCTGTTGTCTGGAAAACTGAGGTTTGGGAGCAGATTGATTTCTTTCCATTGTAGTCATACGGTTCATAAGTTGATTCTGCACTTGGACAAACTGAGTATTCATTTGGTCTATCTTCTTATTCATGAGAGCAATCTGATCAGGAACATTGTTGTTGGAAACCTTCGTTCTTGCTTCTATCTTGGTATGAGGGTACTAATAAGGTTCCATTTTGGAATCAACGAGATTTTCTTCAATGTCGATATTGAACTCTTTAGCCTCTACAAATGATGCGGGATTTTTATCTTTGAGAACGTATTGCAACTGCCCTTCAAAAGAATGCATGTAAAGGAGACGAAGTGATGATGTTGTAGGAAGGTAATCTATTGGAATTTGATTGTACAACCTGTCAAATCTGGAAATGAATTCCTTTACTGTTTCATTCTCCTTTTTCTTTAATTGATTGAACTGAGTCCCAAGTGTCCCACCATCTGCCTTTTTAGACCATCTTTCCTTGAATAAGTTGGAAAAAGCATAATAGGACATGATATGATTATCAGGGAGTCCTTTGAACCAATCAAGGGCTTCTTCAGTCAATGATGAAGCAAATAACCTCATGGCCACATCTTCATGATCAATACATGCATTGTCCATGTCTCGGCCCATGACATAAATGTGGTATTCAATAGTTATCACGATGTTTCCTGGGAACTTTGGCAACCACTTATTGAATTATATTGGAATTTTGTTAGAGTAACCTTGGATATTGGCCATGTTAAAGGGTTTGTAGAGGTCACTTTCCCAAAGGTGAGCCATTAGAATAAGAGGAAGGGTATTTTGGAAAAAGGTTTTAACAACGAGAGACTTGAGAGGAGGCCTTCTTTGGTAAACCTTAGAAGGCTTGAACCTCCCAGGGGGAAAAGGTTTGGGGAAAGAAGGATTTTGGGAAGGTGGAGTCGCCAGATGAGCTTCAATATGAGCTTATCAAGGAAAAGGGAAAGGGAATGTTCTTTAGGTGGAGTAGCTAGGAAATATAAGGAAAAGGCATCGGGATAGCTTACCAAAGTGTCGTTAGGGTTCCGAAGAGGATTCAAAATCCACCCCCGGCAACGGCGCCAAAATGTTATAGCAAAGGTTGTAGGTTGGGAAAAGCCCGACCCAACCAAAAAATCAAGTGCTACAACTTGGGAATATTACACCCAATGTCACCTCGATGTAGGTCCCGCATTTCAAGGGTGACTAGGTCACTCTAGGGAGGCGATCTCGGTTACCCTAGGGGGAATGAGATGGGGATGGATAGAGATGGAAGTGGAGCCCCTAGAGATCAAATCTAAATGGAGTGAAAAAAGGAAAAGATGCCTTGTAAGCCCAACAATTATTTCCCCCAAAGATGTAATACTTCTCTAGATGATTGTACCTGCCCAAGACACAATAAAATTGAACTTGCAATGATATATGTTAGTATGGATCAGAAAGTTAAGATTTTTGTCTTTAATTTGCAGCAGTAGATGACAATTTATATCAGCAAATAAAACATCTAAATCAGCATACAAAGATCTAAACTAGTTAAGCAAATCAACATTAAGATTAGCAATAAATATGGGCTAAAAAATGGCACTTAAGAGGCAATAGAAGATGATTGTTGTAAACATGTATTTTCTACAGATAATTGCATCCTTATGGATGCAGCATTCAATGGCATGCAATAGCAAAATCAACCATGGAAAAGTGCCAAGAACTAGCCCAAAAAGTGTGCCCTAGTTAGTAGACTAAGTGAGTGAAGTTAGAGAGCTAGTCTAGGGTTAGTTTAGGAGTTAAGAGAGTGTTAGTAGCTAGGGTTATGCAGCTCTAATGGTTGTAGGTTAAAGTTTGTAACAACAATTAAAGTAGTGGGAGAGAGGGGATGCCCTATTAGGGGAAGAATCCTCTCAATGTGGCAAACCAACTCCAAGCAAGATATCTTTCAAAAGACAAAATTTCACATTTCCCAAGGCAATGATTTTATATCTTCAATGCAAAAAATTAATGACTAGTGCCTTTAATATTGGGTTAATGGAGTCAAATAAATGAACTAGATATGCCACTTCCTTGGGGGTGTAAATCCTCTTACTTCCCAAGGAAAGTATCTCAAGTTAGGGTTTTTGAATGAGGGTTGTAAATCCTCTTACTTCCTCAAACAAACCCTTGCAACATCAATGAACTTTAAGCAATAAATGATGGAGACTAGAGTGGGGGTGTAAATGCTCTTACTTCCCACTTAGCTCCTAGAACAACAATCCTTGACTTGAAAAAATGATAGCATAAGAGTAGAAGACCATACCAAAATCAAGAAAGATGTTAAGATAATCCACCATAAAAGCTAGAAAGCATTCATCCAAGGCTAGTGCCTCACTCCTTCATCAATCATTCACAAGATATAGCCATAAACAAGTGCACAAGAGACAAAATATGCCAAGCATAGCGAAAATTTCAGATCAACTCCTCTCACAAGAGGGAGATTTATGTTCAAATGAGATCTTATGATCTCTTATTTATACAAAATGTCACCAAGGTGACTTGTCCATATATTAAGGGGTAAACCAAAAGACTAGGTCAACAACCCTAATCTTGCCCCCTTTAACAAAGCAATATTAAACAATTCATTTAAGGTTCCACTTGTGCACAAATAAAACCCTAATTTTACATGGACGTCACCCCTTTATCGGACATTTTGTGACTTGGGACAAGTCGTTGGTGTTGGAGAAGCTATGGTAGGCCTCCAAAGGCCATATGTCAAGCATCTATGCAATCTTCTCATGACCAAGGTCTCATCCTCCTCAAAACACCCATGTGTCAATTTGTGGGAACATCACCACCAAACCCTAGCCCCCAATTATGATGTCAAGCTAAAAAAGAAGATGGTTTTCCCCTCCCAAGAAAATCGTTTGGCATGTGAGGGTTGGGCTAGGTCTTCCACATCATCTTCTAGGTCTTCAATTCTTCATCTCTGTGATCTGGAATGTGGAGCCTTGGCATCCAACTTATGGGCTTGCAGCCCCATGGAAGCCAAGGCTAGGCTTGTTCTCTCAAAATTGTCCACCAACTAGGTCCTGCAAAGACAAATGAGCATGCCCTCCAAGGATCTCAAGTCATAACATCATGATAAGTGAATCCAATCAATAAATGAGCAACCTAAGCATGTGCATCAACGATCACTATATCAAACAATTATTTGTTCAAAGACATTATGTGACTTGTCAAGCTTGAATATGGGAGGGTTGATGAGGTGTCCTATTGGGTAGATCTTGTCCTAGTCCAAGAGACCCCTCTCTAAACCATGTAAAGTGGGTGAGGTGGTTGGGGTCAAGACTCAATGGGCATAGGGCTCATGACATACAAGGGGTCATAATGTATCATTCACGGGTGCCTTTGTAGAGGGTATGTGGTACCTTCGTCTACAATGCACTTTTTCCAAGCCCATTAATTGCCATTCCTTTATTCTTTCATAATTTTAAGGGGAGGTTGAAGGTTGTTGCCCTGGCGTGGTGACTAGATAATGACAATGTCACCCTCAAACACCTAGTGGAAATGAGAAGGTTAGCTCGTGATGAGATCCCATTTCTCTCAGCCATGAAACTGAGAGCCATTACCTTGGTTTGGTGACCAGATGATGGCAATGTCATACCACTAGATATTCATGGATGTGATAGGTCGGCTCTTGATGAGACCTTCTATCCTTCAACTAACCTTTTAGGCATTCTTTATTATATTGTGGGTCCCCTTTACTCAAAGATATTCATGGATGTGATAGGTCGGCTCTTGATGAGACCTCCTATCCTTCAACTAACCTTTTAAGCATTCTTTATTATATTGTGGGTCCCCTTTGTTCATACAAGGTGTTTATCTTTTACCCAACATCAATCCCTATTGGCCTTTAGCCCCTTCTTTAAATAGAATGAGGGACAACCCCTTCTTGGGTCAATACACCCTAAAATCCCAAGAGATAAGGAAATGGAGGGGAACAATGATGGAAAGTGGTAAGTATGGTTGGGAATAGTATGATGGCTTTTTAAGGGAGTTCTCAGTAGCAAACCCATCCCAAAGTAAGACCACTAACTAGAGAACAATGTCAACCACCAAGGTGAAGCAGGGAAAAAGGCATAATGTCCAGGCATATATCATGAAATATAGAGCAATCTATGATCCGTATTTTATGAGCAGAACAAAATGAATACAGATTATTAACAGGTGCTTAACACAAAATAACAGAGATACAGTAAAATTGGTTTTCTATTCAATAAAGAAATAAGCTGGAAACTGTAAAATGCAGCGGAAACAAGCTTGTTGGAATGGTGGCGGCTTATCTCTGAGAAGAGATGTGAGGGTTGCGCTCATTCGCAAGAACATGATTACAATGAGGCTCTGAAGGCATTTTTACAATAAACAAGAATGCCAAAAAACCCTAGACATCCAAAAACCTAACCCTAGGAGATGAAGCGCCAAAAGTCATGTGGGCCTCTCTTGGGTAAGTCAGTACATCAAATTCTCGGGGTCGTATCTTTTTCATACGATCTCTGTTTTAGGCGTATGATAGCCCATTGGAAAGATCTATCTGAGGACTACAACAACTGAAAACTGCAGAATACCCAAAAAAACGTCGTTTAGTGCCTCAAAACGGCTCCGGAAGTTCAGGACCCAGAAAACTGCTAAAAATAGTAAATTATCAAAATTGCTAGAAAGTTGTTTTGAGCCAGCTGGAAAAGGTGGGTGGCCACCGATATCCACCTGGATCAATCTAAGATACAAAATACTCAATTGGATTAAATATTGAAATGATTCTCACCATAATATTGACTTGTACCTCATGGAGCAAGGCCCACTGCCTCTTGGAAGCGAGCTGATGTGGTGGATGCCATCTAGAAATCTGTGACCATATGTGGTGGTGAGAGGGGTTTCCAACTATGCAAAAGGGTATTGTTGCTGATGTAGTCTCTCGGCACTCCATATATACAACATGAGGTCCTCGAGACATAATCTCCTCAGTTATCCACAAAATGGGTATAACAAGGCCTTCTTCTACTTGGAATTGAATTGACTAGGGGAAGTCCCTTACTACAAATACTACTTGAGATCATTGTACCAAGAATCATTTTGGAAAGACACATAAAGAACTTCCTCCATGCAGAGTGACAACTCATTTTCCCAACATTCCTCTAATGAATCAACTAAATCCAAAGCTTCAGTTGGTAACTTCCATAGGCCTTGACATCTAACTATAGTTGTAGGTTTGAACTATAGGTTGTATTCTTAGATGGTGACAATCCAATCTCCTCTACCAGCCTTTCTCTAATGAATCATTTGGATCCAAATATTCAACTACTAACCTGGATAGGCCTTGACCTATGAATATAATTATAGGTTTGAACTCTAGGTCATAATTTTGAATGGTGGTAGTCCAGTTTCCTCTTCGCCTATTGAGTTCTTTATGTATAAACATTGACCTCACTGCTTGGTGGGGCACTATTACCTTGGTTTGTTTTTTTAGGATATAGGATATAAATTGTTTTACTACCTTGTAAATAACAAAATCCTACTTATCAATCGTTGGATAATTCAACTTGGCCCCTTGTAGACTAGTGCTCATGAATGAAAATAGGCACTCGTTCCTTGCTCATCTTTTGGGTGATCACTGTTGCAAGAGAATGGTCATAAGAAAAAGTGTGTAGTGAGAAGTCCTTACCAAATTCCATGTTTTGTAATGTCAGAGTTGCGGGTATGGAAACCTTCACTTTGTCGAAAGCCTCCTTCTCAACAAAGGTCCATTTAAACTGAGCATCCTTCTTGATCATTTGTTGAAGAGGTTTCATTATTTCAGCAAAGTCAACCATGAATCTTTGTACAAAATTTATCTTTCTGAAGAAATATTGCATGGACTTCTTTCTATTAGGCATGTGAATCTGCATGACAGCTTTGGTTCTTTATGGGTCTACAAAAATCCCATCTTTATAGATGATGTGCCTAAGTAAATTTCCTTTTGAAACAACAACGACACTTCTTTGGGTTCAGGGATATACTGTATTTTCTACATCTCTCGAAGATATATTTCAGATGGTGTGGGTGGTCTGACCACTTCTTGGAATAAATCATGATGTCATCAAGGTAGACCACAATGTTCTAACCAATAATCCCTTTAAACTCTATGTACATAGCATGTTAGAACATCATCCCCGCATTTATTAGTCTGAATGGCATTATGTAGTAGGTGAATGTTCCCCACTTTGTGTGGAAGGTAGTCTTTAGTTGGTCAAATTCGACTACAAAAACCTTATTGTATCCAAAGAAGTCATCTCGTAATGAGAACATTTTAGAACCAAAGACGAGTTGAATGATTTGTTACATTGGAGGAATAGGGTAGTTGTCTTTGTAAAATTCCTAATTCAGATTTCATAAATCTACACAGAGTCTAATTTCCCTCGACTTCTTTCTTGCAAGCACCAAATTTTCCACCCACATTAAATGGAAATCTTTGAATATGATCTTGGCATCTAGAAGCTTCTTCATTTCCTTTTGAATTGATGGTTCCAATGTTGGATGAACCTTATGCAATTTCTACTGAAAAGGATTTGCACCTTCCTTAAGGGGTATGACATGTTGTACAACTTTAGTGTCATAGGTTTTGAGATCCTCATAAATCCAAGCAAATACATCTATGTACTATGTGAATTGTTGTATGAAGTCTTGATTTTCATCTTCAGTGCAACAAGTTCCCAGATTGATGAATTTTGGGTTCTCTTGGGTACCCAGGTCGATTATAGCATGCATCGTGGAAGAACTTTTCCTCTTTTTTTTTAATAAAGCTGGGAGAATTTTTTTTATTCAAAAAAGTCTATGGAAGAGCCACAAATAGAGTCTTTACAAAGTCCAAAAAAATGCTTGTGAAACTTCAAAAACATGTTGTAACAAAGTACTAATTAACATATATGTAAATAGAGTCCCTGAGTCTGACTTATAACTACTAAATAATATGTTATACATCCTATAGAAATTCCCTAGTATCAAAATGCTAAAAAAGAGCATGCAGTTTAAACATTGGTTGGGTCGGGTTCATCCAACGCCCCTTCTAAGGATTTTGGGGGCAAATTCAAGTTTGGTAGTTGCGTAAGAGGAGTTAATGAAGATGTTGCATCTAAAATGGCCGGGTTTGAGACTGATAGGGTTGAATTTTCTGGTCTGGAGCATAACTCCACTACTTCAGAACGAATGGCGTCCACCTCATCCCTAAGTTGTTGAAACCCCTGCCTTTGTTCAACAAGCAGGTCCATCGTATTTTTCCATTGAGTAGAAGCATTCGATAGATGAATTTGGAGTGAATTTACTAAGTTTACCAGGGCCTCATGCTCTTCTTCCTGGACTTCCCTTGGCCATCTTGCTACTCTATGCTTTTGAAGAGGATTTTGCCTATGAATTGTCAAAGGGGGTAAGAGACTTAGACTCTACATGAAAAGATACACAGCCCGATTTTCTACCTCTCAAATTCATAATGTTCACCCCCTCATGTTTGTCGTTGAATCTCCATGGTTACGTGCAATGCATCGCCACCTTTGATGATGATGGAACTCCAACATCCACACTCCCTTACGGGATTTAATCTCAAGCATGCGACGAGAACAACACCAGGTGAGACCATCAATTTGAGAAATGGATGGTATAATTCTAGTGGGCGTTGATGCCATACTGGTACATCGATGTACTAGAGCCATGTGAGAGATAGATGCAATCACATGTAAACATGACCAAGAGAAGGAGGTCTAAGAGGAGCGCATGTGTGCAATTACTACAAAGGCCAAAAGGACATAGATGAATTGATCGGAAGTACCACCTGCCCATGTCCTGCATCGCAATGTGCTTGAATCTATTTTACCACGTGTGATGCACATCCTTGAGTTTGAGTGAGAGGTTGACTGTGTTGGCTGGCGATTATGTATAGGGGTTGAGCTGGTTGATGGGGCCCATAATTGAATCGAAAAACAATCTACAATCCTCACCATGAACATGATCAAGGGATATAGTGTTGAACAACTTGGTCGTCTATTCTAAGTGTGCTCGAAGAGTCACAGATGGCCAGATTGGTGAAGGAGTAAGCCCTAGCATTGTTTTCCCAGAGTACATGATAACATTGTAGGAACTTGAAAGATTTTGCCTCTTTAAGTTCTCTTACAATGATGCTTTTGAGATTCATATCCTGAGGGGGAGATCGTTTCATGATATGATTTATAATAACCCATGAATCTCCTACTATAGAAATATCCTCAATTCATTGGCTCTTAGCTAAACTTTGTCTTTTGTAGATTGCATAGGCCTTTGCTTGATTGTTAGATGTTGTGCCTAGACTCCAAGAAAAGGTTAATCTTATTTGTCCCCATGGGAAATAGATAACCCCGCCTTCTCCTGTCCCCCATGAAGAACTATTCCTCTTAACATTGACAACTCACTAAAATTTCGATTACAGGTTGAATAAATCTTCCAAATTTAACACTCTCTTGGTACTTGGTTACCTCTGAAGTTATTTGATTCATTTGTGCACTTTTGTACAACCTTTTCATACTCCTCGTCATCAATGACATCATCCTTGAAGGTGCCAGGACTAGTGAGGAACTCTATGATATGCTCATTGTCATTAAAGACCCTCTAGTTCATGATGCATATGGTACCGAAGGCTTGAAAAACAATTCAACAAAAAAACTATTATTTATCTAGGCAAATCTTGAAGTTGCGTTAGCCAAAGTGTCTGCAGTAGCATTTTGTGAGCAAGGAATAGAAGCAATGTTAAACACTTCAAAATTATCAATTTACCTTCATGCCTTCTACTAGTAACCTTTTAAATGCGGGGACAAACATTCTATAAAGTTCTTTCCCTGCCTGACAATGATCTCTGAATCACCAAAAACCTTTAAATATTTTACCTAGAGGTCAATAACGTTCTTCAAACTTTGAACCAATGCCTCATAATTAGCGGTGTTGTTGGTGCATTTGAACTCTAACCAACAAGAGATTAGATTATTTCGTTTAAGTGGGTCTATTAAAATGCAACTTTCCCTGCTCCTTCTTGTGACCTGGAGCTATAAAAAATAAAGTCGAAATGTTAGTATCTACAACTAAGTTAGTGGAACTAGTACTAGCATATTCTACCACTGTACAATCATCTCCATCATTCCAAGTGCAATGAAGGAGTTCAGACTGGGTGTTTGCTTGTAGGGGTGATTGTTGAGCTACATAACACCCATAGTCAATTTCCAGAAAATAGTTTCCCAAAACCGAATAAGAAAATTTGATAGGTTCATTATGATATCCCAACGACATGACAATATGTTTCATGTGGGCTTCACTATCCACCTTGATTTAATTCGTCCATCCCTTGTATGGTAGTCACAAGTGAGACCAATCAATAGCAAAATAACCCTACAATTTCTATGACCAATCTCTACTCAATAGTAAGCCATATGCTTCATGAATATCAACAACCACAATATCAATGACTTGACAGACCTTGGGGTCTAATGCTAGTTTGATCATGACATCTTTAAACTCATCCATAACCTTTAGATTATATCTATCTAATTGAATGATTTCGGTTGTGCATCTAGAAGGAACAACATTGATTCTTTGGCATATGGGGTTAGGCACAACATTAGAGGATGCTCCATAATCTACCAAATAGTTATGTACATTGTATTTGTAGGTTTCAAAGGTCAGTAAGAACAAAGGCCTCTGTGATTTCGAGTGTGTGCCTATACTAGTGCATTGATAATAGCCTTAAGTGTTGTTTTATCCTCCTATTTGTTCTTTGTCTTTGGTATATTCTCAGTGGGTTTGGGTTGACTCTCAAGTGTGGCATTGGTTTTCTAATGCATGTTACAGAGATATTTGAAGGTGTTCATAAGAAAATCTCTTTGTTAGGGTAAAGTACATATGTCATGCATGGAAATATTGGCTTTATTCTTCTTCATGTATTCAATGACATTATATTTCATGGATTGCATGGTCCGAGTGCTTACCGAGGTCTTACTAGCTTGAACAATGATGGTGGAAGATTTTGATTGAGGGCAGATGTATTACTCTAAGCTTGAGTGGGATGAGTAATTGTTCTGAAGGATGAAGTTGGTTTGGAAGGAAGAGTGGTATTACGTATAGTTCCCTTACTTCTTAAGCTATAAAAATTTTAAGCGGGTTGGGGCGCTTGTACATCTCCTAAGGATACTTCTCCTACTACATCATTATCTAAGTCTGCTACCTAGTCCTAAAGAAACATGGTAGATTCTCCAATTGTGTCTCCTTCTTCTATAGTTTCTTCAGTCTCAACCTCTTAGGTTGACTAGTCCGAAAGAGACTAATGGTCAAGCAACTGATTTATGACCAAAGTCATAGAGTTGATCCACTGGGGACAAATCTTATCATAATGATTAGCTTGGTGATTGATAAGTCACTATAGGAGACCACCTTCTAACAGAGGTTTTTAGTGTCAGAAAATTTGGCAAAAATTTCAAAACACCTCTGCTACAACCTCCTCTATTGGCTGCAAATGTTTTAACGAATGTTCCATACAACCCAAAAAATCTGGGTGGGTGGAGGTTGTAGAAGAGTTTTTTTTTTTTTCTCTGCTCTTATTTTAAAAACACATTAGTGCGCACACATAAATGATAAGCACTGGTACCAGTGCACATACATAAATGAGAAGCATCAGTGCGCACACATAAATGATGAGCACTAGTGCGCACACACAAATGATGAGCATCAGTGTGCACACATAAATGAGAAGCATCGGTACCCATGCATATACATAAATGAGAAGCACCAGTGTGCACACATAAATGATGACCATCGGTGTGCACACATAAATGAGAAGCACCGATGCACACACATAAATGAAAAGCACCAATGATTTTTATGATTATGCATGCACTGGTGCATATAGTAATCATGCACATTGAAATATTTTGAAATGATACAAATATAACTGTACATTATGTTGTTTAAACCAACGTTGTTTTCTCACAAATTTTAGCACCAATGCTTATAACTCATAAAAATGCATCGTTCAGTGAGTTCAAAAGAATGTTGTGCAACAATATGTATAATTTTAATTAATTATTTTATTTTTACAAATTTTCAATGAGTCATTTCAAAATCAAATATTTGTTATAGTAATATTGATTTTTATATTTTTGTTATTGCATTTTGATCTAATGATTGCATTAATCTGTTATCCAACAGATTGCACCTCTATTATTTGTAACAATTTAAATCATCAACACAACATTTGACAATGAAATAAAATAGAGCCTCACTTTATTATATATGAATAATTGACCCATCGTCATACAAAATGGGACAACATAAAGGTCCAAAATAATCAAAATGTAACCAATATGAAATTGTTACACTCATTGGTAACATGTCCTCATGCAATTGGGACAATATGTCGAGTACATTAAACAAAATCTCTGATTTTCATAGACAAATATTCCAAAACATACAATTTGCAGTAACATTCAATTATATTGATTGTCATTCCACATCGCTTGAACTATTATCATCCCTCGATTTGTGCGCCTACCTCATTTCTTCATCACTTGTAGGTGATATTGTACTTTGTTTATTTACCCTAATGTTTTCTTGATCGACTTGTTTTTGATGTTCCATCTCTTCATGTTCCATCTACAAACATAGAAATAAATTGTAATACGTATATCTACATTTATATATATAATAGAATATACATGATTGCATAAATCAAAAAGTGTACTGTAATAGCGACTGTTTCATAAAAAATACACATTCCTTTGAAGCCATGCTTCATTTCGTCTCTCAAAATCTCTTCTTTTGGATGCACTCCATACTTTGTTTCATGCATGTTTAATATGCCATGACAAAGCACAATCAATATGATTAATATAAAGGTTTCGTGTTGTTCCATTAATTACAAAACAAGGGAAGTTAAAAAACTTAGCTACTTAGAAATTGTTCAATTAAACCTTGATACTTCAACGTATACTCACAACCCATACTTAACCCAATGTCTATTAATTCTTCAATTGACTCTTCGTTGTATGTTAGCACCTATTATAAGACATCCATGGATGAGTGTGAATTAATTATCTAAATATGAATATCATAACAAAGATGAAATTTGAAGTAAGATTGAAAAAGTAAGTACTCACAAACTTTGTGATCAACCCTTTTATTCCTCATCGTCCTATCTTATGTGCTGAATGGGTTTCATTTTTATTTTTAATTTTTACAACAAAACAATTGAAAATTAGTATTTCATGCGATAATTAAATTCGATGTACATAAAAGAATAAATGAATGATTGCATACCTCTTATGCACATTCTAATTGTTGGGATGGCTCCTCCTACGATGCAATTATGTTCATTTATTTTACCATCTTCTTGCACACTTTGTTGGAAATCCCCACCAACATGTATTAGTTTTTCCCTCATTTGTCCCTTGGAATTTTGATGACATGCCTTAACCAACACACATCATTAATTTAAACCTACAAATAATTCAAAGACATTAAAATTTTAATACAACTTAAAGAAATTGCATTGTTCTCTTGCTGGGATGAGCTATTGATCTAGGTGGATATTGGTGGCCACCCACCTTTTTCAACTGGCTCAAAACAATTTTCTGGCAATTTTGGCAATTTACTATTTTTAGCAGTTTTTAACTTTCGGGGCCATTTTGAGGGCTTAAATGAAGGTTTTTTGGGATTGAGCTTTTAAAAGTTATCGAAAGGGTCTAATTGAGCCCCCAAAATGAATCTCCTCGACGATACGTTTCAAACGAGCTATCGTGCGCCCCAAATAGAGATCGTATGCCAAAGTTACGCCCCCGGGAAGTTGATACACCAAACTACCCAAAACGGGGTCCACAAAATTGTTGGCCTTTCATCTTTCGGGGTTGGGGTTTTGGATTTTCTTTATGATAAAAAGGCCTTAGGAGCCTCATTGTAAAATCATCTTCTTGTGAATGCGAGTATCCATCACATCTCTTCTCGGAAATAAGTTGCCACTATTCTAGTGAGTCTTTCACTCTGTATTTTTACAGTGTTTGTACATTTTCGCTCATTAATAGAAAATTGTGTATTATTATATCTTTGAGCTTATGGTTGCATCTATGATACATTTATGTTATATTATTGGATATCTGAGATATCTTTGTACATTTATTTATTATATCTCTACTCTCATTTTGTGCCGAAAATAATCAGGATCAGTGGTATCAGAGCAAGCTGCTCTTGATCATTTTTTTTCAATGCATGTTCCCGACGAGGTTCGAGTATAGAAATTTGGGTCTCAAACTTGTCTCTCTTGAAGAGAATCCCTCTCACACATCGACCAAGAAACCCTCCATGGCGGAAGAAAAGAAAAGCGACAGAGCAAACGATTATATTAATCTGTTGATTGAGCAAGCGCTCACGCGACAGAGGGACGAAATGATGGAGAATTTTTCCCACATCCTTCAATGCTCGTCAATAAAAACAAGCGTGTTTTCATCAAGCGACCAGTTTGGAGGCACCTCGCCTTTCAAGGTACAAGTTAATTTTGATATTCCCATATTTGAAGGACAGATAGATGCAGATGCCCTAGAAAAATGGTTAAATCTGCTAGAAGGTTATTTCTTTGTTCATAATTTCTCTGACAAGGAAAAGATCACATTCGCACTCCTTAAGGCTCTCCCCCATGTCAAACATTGGTGGGAAACTTACTCAGATCAAAGTTCCACTGAGGAGTCAGGAATATATGGGGTTGAGCCCACTTGGGATTTTTTTATGGATGTGGTAAAGGAACAATATTACTTGTTGGAAACTATGAGAATCGATACATGAGATGGACCACATTGCGGCAAGAGAGGGGCCAAACAGTACCAGAGTTCACCAATACCTTCCATACCTTACACACCAAGCTAGGTATCAAAGACTTTGAACTACATTTGATTCTAAAATACCGTGGGGCTCTACACAGATACATCCAAACTGAAATGGATTTTTTTGACATCTCATCACTCGGTGCGACTTATCGATATGATGTTAAAATCGAGAAGAAATTTAAGCACCAAAACAAACGAGAGTTCGAGTCTACAAATCCACAACAACTAAAGTATTATAAAGACGGCCCTAACAAACAGTCTCCCGAAAACCAAACCAAGCCACAAGAAAAGAAGGGTCATGGAAAGACGAAGAAGGACACTCGAAAATGATGCGGTTTCCACAAAATCCCCTGGCACAACACCGATGAATGTCGCTCAAAACATTCATTGGTGGCCGAGATCGAAGACAAGGAGTTGAACCCTGATTCAAAATCTGATTCAGAAAATATTGATAGAAGACATATCATCGACGCAAACCCCACAACTATTGTCGCGACCAGAACAATTCAACCATAAGAACCAACAGATCCCGAAGAGGGGGAGCACATTTTTAATTCACAGATGTAGGTGAAGGGGACCCCACTTCATTTTATTGTTGATAGCGAAAGCCAGGAGAACCTCATCTCAGCAGAGGTCATCAAACAGCTGGGATTGTCGGCAACACCACACCCATAGCCATACAACATCAGATGGTTTCTCCAGGGACGAGATCTTTGTGTCAACTAGCAGTGTTGATTGTCATACGGCATCCAACCCTTCAAGGATGAGGTATTATGTGATGTATCCCCACTGGATGTCTGTGATGTTCTCTTGGGCCAGCCATATATGTGGAAGGACCATGTTATTTATGAGTCTCGACCCCGTAGTGTCATTGTTACTCTAGGGGGTCATCTCTACAGGATACCAGAGGTAATTCTATCTATTATCCCACCTAAACAATGCCGCAAGATAGTATATCATACTACAAAATTCAGCTTCTTCACAATCTGCTCAAAGCTTGAACATAAGAACACCACTACAGCCTTAGTCCAAGCACATTATATCCAACAGAAGCAGGTCGACAAGATTGCAGCAAAGTGTAAAGATTACTTGTACACATAGGCATCTCATGTAGCCAGATTGGTTAAACAGGTCCAACCCTTCCAGCCACAGATTTGTGACAACCTTCAAGAAGCTAAGCATCACAACTTCTCTAACAAGGCAAGCAACTCATCAAGATGTAGATTCAACAAACACTTTTCCCTCTCCCTCGGGCACTCAACGCAATGGAGACCATTGCTTCCTAAGGAGGGAGGATTTATCCAGGTGGATATCAGTGGCCACCCACCTTTTCCAACTGGCTCAAAACAGTTTTCTGGCAATTTTGGCAATTTACTATCTTTAGCAGTTTTTAACTTACGGGGCCATTTTGAGGGCCTAAATGAAGGTTTTTCGGGATAGAGCTTCTCAATGATAGTCGAAGGCTTTGATTGATCCCACAAGATGAATCTCCTTAACGATACCTTTCCAATGAGCTATCGTGTACCCCAAACGAAGATTGTATGCCAAAGTTACGCCCCCAGGAAGTTGATACACCAAACTACCCAAAACGGAGCCCACAAAATTGTTGGTTTTTCATCTTCTGGGGTTAGGGTTTTGGATTTTCTTTATGATAAAAAGGCCTTTGGAGCCTCATTGTAAAATCATCTTCTTGCGAATGTGAGTATCCGTCACATCTCTTCTCATAGATAAGCCACCACCATACTAGCGAGTCTTTCACTCTGTATTTTTACAGTCTTTGTACATTTTCACTCATTAATAGAAAAGTGTGTATTATTGTATCTCTATGTTTATGGTTACATATATCATACATTTTTGTTATACTATTGGATATCTGATATATCTCTGTACATTTATTTATTATATCTCCACTCCCATTTCGTGCCGAAAATAATATGGATCGGCTACCATCATGCTCGCTACAATAAGTTGTTTTCCTTGAACTTTTATCTGCCATATTCTATTGAAAACAGAAATGAATCATCATATACAAAAACTATGATTTTGTTTTACAAAATATGATTAATAGAAGAATTGATGCTCTATTAATTAATAGATGCATTAATGCTCTATTAATTAATAGAAGCATTGATGCTCTATTAATTAATAGAAGCATTGATGCTCTATTAATTAATAAAGGCAGTAATGCTCTATTAATTAATAGAAGCATCGATGCCTCATTACTCTTTATTGCGCACTTCCAAACATGTGAGCAAAGTTTTTTTTTTAACTCCACGGTGTTGTTGACAATCACATGAGCACCAATACGCTTTGTTATTGCGCATCACCGATGCGCTTTGTTATTGGGGGAGCATCGATTGACTTTCTTATTGGGGGACCACCGGTGTGCTTTGTTATTGGGGAGCACCATGACGCATTTTAGTTCTTATTCAATAAAAACCAATATTTTAGTATTTTATATTAATAGTGGTTATCGGAAGCATCAGGTCGTTATGTTTTATAGCATTGATGCACTTGTTAATGGCAAGAGCATCGGTAGGCATGGTTGAATTAGGAGCACTGGTGCGCACGATCAACATAGGAGCACTAGTGCGCACAGACGATGTGCATAGTCGACTTAGGAGCACCGATATTATTGACATGAAAATGCACATTGGTGCACTATTTCTGTACAGTGTGCACCACGAATCGCGGAAGTGTTTTTTTTTAAAGAAAACTTACAACGACATGGTTTGAGATCCAATGCAATGAATGATCTCATTTCAAAAGATGCCAAATGCCCCATCTACAAGTAAATAAACCTTATAAAAATCTATTTCTTAAAAAAAAATATGCTTGTGAAATATAGAGAGAAAACAAAGAGAAACAACCAGGAAGCTAGGGCTTCCAATACTTAATGTAATTGTGAAACCCTTTTATTTTGTTTTTCATAATGCACTAAAATCCGTTGAATCAAAAAGGGGAAAGATTGAGATGATGAATAGAATAAAATCACCTTCCTGAAATTTCTCCTCTACAAATGTGTATGTAAATTTGGCTCTTCAAAAAAATACGCCCACTCCAAACACTTTGCTTGTAAATCTCTCTTGTACAAGTCTCCCCTCTAGATTTTGGCAAAATAATGAAATAATGATTAGGGTTTTCATTTATAAACACATACATTTTGAAAATATAAAATTCTCGCTCATTTTTTCACTGTATGTTTTGCCGCATTGATTTGATTTTGTATTTATTTTTAAGTTTACCCTTTAACGGTGCGCCCGATTGTAATATGCATCGGTGCATTTTTTTTTACCGAAATGTACCAGATCAGTATTGGTTTCTAAGCGCACCGTGGAAGATTTGTGGTTTCTAAATTAATTCCTTTTGTTTAAAAATCGATTTTTCTGGTGCATTTGTTAAATGAGCATCGATGTGCTTTGTTATTGAGGGAGCACTTGTGCGCTTTCTTATTAGGGATGCACCGGTGTGTTTTTTATTGGGGGAGCACCGAGGTGCTTTGTTATTAGGGAGAATCATGCTGCATTTGATTTCTTATAAAACAAAAAATAATATTTTAGTATTTTATATTAATAACAGTTATCGAAAGCATCAAGGCGTTATGTTTTGGAGCACCGATGCGCTTTGTTATTGGGGAGAGCACCGATGTGCTTTTTTATTAGGAGCGCATTGATGCATTTTGTTATTGGGAGATCACAAACAATATTTATATTAATAGTGGTTATTGGTGCACTTTATTTGTTAAGCACCAAAGCATTATGGTTTGTAAGACCACCGATACGCACAGTCGACTTAGGTGCATCGGTGCGCATGGTCGACTTAGGTGCACTGGTATGTGTTAGCACCGTAATTTTCATGGCTAGAGTTAGAAGTTTATCTAAAGTTTTCAAAGTCATGACATGATCTGGGGAAAATCAAGGCATTGCTAGATGAGTCATAGGTTGGGGTGAATATCATGTCAAAAGGTATTGTGGTTCATCATCACCTTTCATTAGGGTAGAGAAGGAAGAATCATGACACTCCATGTCATTGGTATCATTGCAAACTTCAAAAGCATACTCATTGTGCAAGTTTGTTGCACAAAGGCGTTTGTTGCTTTCATTTGTTGCACGTTGCACAAAGGATGTCATCGCGCAGAAGTTGTCATTGGGCAGAGGATGTCATTGTGCAGAGGATGTTGTCACGTAGAGGATGTCGTCGCTCAGAGGATGTTGTCGCTCAGAGGATGTTATCGCGCAGAGGATTTTCCTGCGCACAAGCTACAGGGCGCACTACATAAATGACTGGTTTAGTGGTAAACTTAAAGATCTGTTTATGACCAACTGGAGAGGAATTTTGAAAATCCCCGAGATGTTTTTGTCAAGGACAAACCAAATAATAAAAACCTCTCTCAGATTTGCAAAAGGTGTCACTTATTGGGAGATTCGAATGAATCTTTGAGCGCTATTTTTTAGTTTTCATGATTTCATGTTTGAGACATGTTTTTGCGACACGTATTCCGGCTAGCTCAAGATGAATTTCACGAAACCTAGAGAGGCTTTTCTTTAGAACGAGCTTACCTACAAAAAAATCTCTTTGTTTTGAAACATTTTTTTTTATTCGGGAGATATGATGTCATCTTTAACGTCTATTTTCCCAGTTTGTTGCGCAATCCGTTGCGCTTTTGCTGTAGGTTACTGTTGCGTAGCAGACTTGTCGTGCAGGGGTGTAAGAGTGTCCAACAGTGCACATGATGACTTATCGCAACCATATGGTCGAATTTTGATCATGATAAATGATTGTAAGGAATATTTTGTTTACGATTATGATTTGGCAAAGTCGGGTTTTCTATTTTTAGTAAATCCATTGAAGTTATTGTTCTCTTTCAAAGAAGTTGAATCCACAATTCTAGGAGATGGTAGTTCGACCCTAATTGCCAAATGTGGCATTAGTTTTCTATATAAGGGGGTCATTTTGATGTAAATAGGGTTGTACTTTCAGTCAGAGAAGCTATTGGACTGTGTAATATATTCCTGAACATTTCTTATGAGTTAATGCAAAAGTACAGGGCTTCCATGAAGCAGAGATTCATTACGGTGTTGTTCTCGGTGTGTTTTTCCCATTAATGCTTTCCCTCATTATTGTTTGTTCTCTTCCATTATTTGACTGAGAGTATATGTTTGGAATTCATATTATCCGATGCTCCATCCATGCAGTGAATACTTGTTTATGTTTGGATTTCATGTTCAGAATTCATCTATATTTGTTGCTCTTTACATGGCGATCTATATTCCCTTTATGTTTCTTTTTCAAAAGTTATAATGAGAACTCATCCTTTGCTAGATTCTCTCAATGTGATGGGTTGTCCCCTTCTGTTTTCTGCTTCCATCTCAATACTTATTATTTGTTGAAAAACATCACTTACCTTGCCTCTATTTTCAGAAAGCACACAACCAGTCATTAACTCAATCTCTTTAAGTTGAGACTTTGACTCCATTGCCCAATGGTTTCTTCCTTGTTTGTCCTAGCAACCCTTTTAAAACAAAAACAAACCCGTCCTATTGCAGAATATGACATCTGTGCATTTATTGATGAATCCTTTGAGTTATTACCAGTCATTTGACATCTGAGAGAGCCCTCTTTGGTTGTATAGGTCATAATACAATCTAAAGTTGGTTGAAACAATTATCTTAGGGTTTTCTTTGATACAACTCGAAGAAATTTTCGAGTGATAACGTTTTGGTGTCGTTGCCGGGGACGATTGTTATTATTTTCCTCGGGAAGAACGACATTGTTTTAGTTCTAAGGTCTAAGAGCAACAGACACTTAGGCATGTACTGGCTGTATTTCTGCTCTGGCGACTCCACACATTAGAAAATCAATTTGAAGGTGATTCCACTGGCATAAGAATCCAGAGATAAAGTTTCCATGGCGACTTCATTGTTCAAAGAGCTCAAGGTCTGAAGAGTTTCTTGGCTTCAGAATGGAAATCTTGGCTTTCGATCCAGCTACTTCATCAAGCAAAACAACAAGATTGGTGGCAGACCTTGTTTCTCTTCAAAATTTCATAAATTGGAATGATATGTCTCCTAAGCATTATTGGTGTGGAGATATTCGTTCTTCATTATTATCTTATTTGGATTCTTGTCATATATTTAGTCAAGAAGATAAGTTAGAATGTTTACAGAAGTTTATTATGGAACTTGAGATAGAATAAGAAACACAAAGGATATCCCAAGATTCATCTCCTTTTGAAGATTTTTTTGACCAACAAAAAGAACAATATGAATTAAAGACAGATGAAGCACTATTAACTCATTCAGAACAATATAAAAGAGGGTATAGAGCTGCAATGGCTCATTGTTACAAGCATTGTGATCCCAAGCCCGAGGTTAGTAGTCCAAAGTTCATTGTGCCAATAGAAAATGAATCTTCAGTCGGTAAACAGTCCTCATGTCGAAATAAAGATGATGTTCAAAAACTTTTTTATGGCATAGACAATGTGAATAGTCAGAAAGAACCATTTAAAGATGATCTCATTGTTGGTCATAAAGAAGTCATAGTTGCTTCTGCTCTCAAGGATCATTTTGCAGCTCTATTGAAATGTTCAATAGAAATGAGCTATGTAGTGTTTGAACATGAGGAAAGTTTCAAATGGTGGAATGACTTGTCATATTTCAGTTTGGAATTTATGAATGGAGGAACTGAAAGCAAGCTGCAGTCAAGAAACAATTTGCTTGACTGGCTTCATTGGAAATATGAGATTACTTGATTTGGCCTTTGTGGTTAGTAAACTAGGGTAGGTAGAAGTATGAATAAGCTTGGTTCTACGAGCATTTCTTTCAATAATCTACAGTTTTCATTTTCAGCTTAGTTTCCAGATTTCAGTTAGGAGCATATACAATTTTAGTTTTTCAGCGGATACAGGTAACAGGTAAGAGCAGAGTTTTCAATGGTTCGGGAACAACCTAATGGATAAGGCATCTGGTCTACCGTTATTTGTTATCTCACAGGTAGGATAGCATCCCCATTGGAGCCAATTGTTAGCACCATAATTTTCATAGCTAGAGTTAGAAGTTTTTCCAAAGATTTCAAAGTCCTCACATGATCTTGGGAAAATCAAGGCATTGCTAGATGAGTCATAGGTTGGGGTGAATATCATGTCAAAATGTATTATGGTTCATCATCACCTTTAATGAGGTTAGAGAAGGAACAATCATAACACTCCATGTCATTGGTATCATTGCAAACTTCAAAAGCATACTCATTGTGCAAGTTTGTTGCGCAAAGACTTTTGTTGCTTTCATTTGTTGCATGTTGCACAAAGGATGTTGTCGCGCAGGGGATGTCGTCGCGCAGAAGATGTCGTTGTGCAGAAGATTTCGTCGCCCAAAGGATGTTGTTTCATAGAGGATGTTGTCACGTAGAGCATGTCGTTGCACAGAGGATGTTGTCGCGCAGAGGATGCTATCACGCAAAGGATTTTTCTACGCATAGGCTACAGGGCGCGCTACGTAAATGACTGATTTAGTGGTAAACTTAAAGATCAGTTTATGACCAACTGGAGAGGAATTTTGAAAATCCCCGAGAGGTTTTTGTCGAGGATAAACCAAATAATAAAAACCTCTCTCATATTTGCAAAAGGTGTCACTTATTTGGAGATTTGAATGAATCTTTGAGCCCTATTTTTCAGTTTTCATGATTTCCTGTTTGAGACATGTTTTTGCAACACATATTCTGACCAGCTGGAGATGAATTTCACGAAACCTAGAGAGGTTTTTCTTTAGAACAAGCTTACCTACAAAAAATCTCTTTGTTTTGAAAAATAGTTTTTTATTCGGGAGATATGATGTCATCTTTAACGCCTATTTTCCCAGTTTGTTGCGCAATCCGCTGCGCTTTTGCTGTAGGTTATTGTTGCATAGCAGACTTGTCGTGCAGGGGTGACAGAGTGTCCAACAGTGCACATGATGACTTATCACAAACATATGGTCAAATTTTGATCATGATAAATGATTGTAAAGAATATTTCGGTTACGATTATGATTTGGCAAAGTCGGGTTTTCTATTTTTAGTAAATTCATTGAAGTTATTGTCCTCTTTCAAAGAAGTCGGATCCATGATTCTAGGAGGTGGTAGTTCGACCCTCACTGCCAAATGTGGCATTAGTTTTCTATATAAGGGGGTCATTTTGATGTAAAGAGGGTTGGAATTTCAGTCAGAGAAGCTATTGGACTATGTAATATTTTCCTGAACATTCTTATGAGTTAATAAAGAAGTACAAAGCTTCCATGAAGCAGAGATTAATTGCGGTGTTTCTCTCAGTGTGTTTTTCCCATTAATGCTTTCCCTTGTTATTGTTTGTTCTCTTCCATTATTTGACTGAGAGTATATGTTTGGAATTCATCTTATCTGATGCTCCATTCATGTAGTGAGTACTTGTTTATGTTTAGATTTCATGTTCAGAATTCATCTATATTTGGTGCTCTTTACATGGCGATCTATATTCCCTTTATGTTTCTTCTTCTAAAGTTATATTGAGAACTCTTCCTTTGCTAGATTCTCTCAATGTGATGGGTTGTCCCCTTCTGTTTTCTGCTGCCATCTCAATACTTATTATTTGTTGAAAAACATCACTTACCTTGCCTATATTTTCAAAAACCACAAAACCAATCATTAACTCAATATATTTAAGCTGAGACTTTGACTCCATTGCCCAATGGTTTCTTCCTTGTTTGTCCTAGCAACGCTTTTAAAACAAAAACAAATATGTCCTATTGTAGAATCTGACATCTGTGCATTTATTGATGAATCCTTTGAGTTATTACCAGTCATTAGACCTCTAAGAGAGCCCTCTTTGGTTGTATAGGTCACAATACAATCTAAAGTTGGTTGAAATAGTTACCTCGGGGTTTTCTTTGATACAACCCAAAGAAATTTCCGAGTGATGACATTTTGGTGTCGTTGTCGGGGACAATTGCTATTATTTTCCTCGAGAAGAATGACATTGTTTTAGTTCTAAGGTCTGAGAGAAACAAACACTTAAGCACGTATTGGTTGTATTTCTGCTCTGGCGACTCCACACATTCGAAAATCAGTTTGAAGGTGATTCCACTGGCATAAGAATACAGAGATAAAGTTTTCATGGCGACTTCATTGTTCAAAAGGTATTAAGAGTTTCTTGGCTTCAGAATGCAAAGCTTGGCTTTCAATCTGGGTACTTCATCATGCAAAACAACAAGGTTGGTGGCAGACCTTGCTTCTCTTCAAAATTTCAGAAATTGGATTGATTTTTCTCCGAAGAATAATTGGTGTGGAGATATTCATTCTTCATTATTATCTGATTTGGATTCTTGTCATATATTTAGTCAAGAAGATAAGTTAGAATGTTTACAAAAGTTTATTATGGAACTTGAGATAGAACAAGAAACACAAAGGATATCCCAAGATTCATCTCCTTTTGAAGATTTTTTTTACCAACAAAAAGAACAATATGAATTAAAGACAGATGAAGCACTATTAACTCATTCAGAACAGTATAAAAGAGGGTATGAAGCTGCAATGGCTCACTGTTACAAGCATTATGATCTTAGGTCTGAGGTTAGTAGTCCAAAGTTCATCCCACCAATATAAAATGAATCTTCGTTCAGTAAACAGTTCTCATGTTGAAATAAAGATGATGTTCAAAAACTTTTTTATGACATAGACACCGTGAATAGTCAGAAAGAACTATTTAAAGATGATCTCATTGTTGGTCATAAAGAAGTCATAGTTGCTTACGCTCTCAAGGAACCTTTTGCAGCTCTATTGAAATCTTCAATCGAAACGAGCTATGTAGTGTTTGAACATGAGGATAGTTTCAAATAGTGGAATGACTTGTCATATTTCAGTTTGTACTTTATGACTGGAGGAGATGAAAGAAAGTTGCAGTCAAGAAACCATTTGCTTGATTGGCTTCATTGGAAATATCAGATTACTTGATTTGGACTTTATGCTTAGTAAACTAGGGTAGGTAGAAGTATGAATAAGCTTGGTTCTATGAGCATTTGTTTCAACAATCTGCAGTTTTCATTTTCAACTTAGTTTCCAGATTTCAGTTTGGAGCATATACAATTTTGGTTTTTCAGCGGATACATGTAACAGGTAAGAGCAGAGTTTTCAATAGTTTATGAACAACCTAATGGATAAGGCATCTTGTCTATCGTTCTTTGCTATCTCACAGGTAGGATAGCATCCCCATTGGAGCTAGTTGTTAGCACCATAATTTTCATAGCTAGAGTTAGAAGTTTGTCCAAAGTTTTCAAAGTCATGACATGATCTTGGGAAAATCAAGGCATTGCTAGACGAGTCATAGGTTGGGGTGAATATCATGTCAAAATGTATTATGGTTCATCATCACCTTTCATGAGGTTAGAGAAGGCTCCATGCCATTGATATCATTGGAAACTTCAAAAGCATACTCATTGCGCAAAGGCTATTGCTGCTTTCATTTGTTGCGCATTGCGCAGAGGATGTTGTCGCAAAGAGGATGTCGTGGCACATAAGATGTTGTTGCATAGAAGAGGCCATCGTGCGGAGGATGTCATTGCGCAGAGGATGTTGTCACGTAGAGGATGTCGTCGCGCAGAGGATGTTGTTGCGAAGAGGATGTTGTCGCGCAGAGGATGCTATTGTGCAGAGGATTTTCCTACGCACAGGCTACAAGGCGCGCTATGTAAATGACTCGTTTAATGGAAAACTTAACGATCAGTTTATGACCAACTGGAGAGGAATTTTGAAAATCCCCGAGAGGTTTTTTTCGAGGAAAACAAAATAATAAAAACCTCTCTAAGATTTGCAAAAGGTGTCCTTTATTGGGAGATTCAAATGAATCTTTGAGCCATATTTTACAGTTTTCATGATTTCCTATTTGAGACATGTTTTTGCAACACGTATTCCAGCAAGATGGAGATGAATTTCACAAAACCTAGAGAGTTTTTTCTTTAGAACGAGCTTACCTACAAAAAAATCTCTTCGTTTTGAAACATCGCTTTTTATTCGGGAGATATGATGTCATCTTTAACTCTTATTTTCCCAGTTTTCTGGACAATCCTCTGTGCTTTTGTTGTAGGTTACTGTTGCGTAGAAGACTTGTCGTGCAGGGGTGACAGAGTGTCCAACAATGCACATGATGACTTATCACAACCATATGGTCGAATTTTGATCATGATTAATGATTGTAAAGAATATTTCGGTTACGATTATGATTTGGCAAAGTCGGGTTTTCTATCTTTAGTAAATCTGTTGAAGTTATTGTTCTCTTTCAAAGAAGTTGGATCCACGATTCTAGGAGGTGGTAGTTCGACCCTAACTACCAAATGTGGCATTAGTTTTCTATATAAGGGGGTCATTTTGATGTAAAGAGGGTTGGAGTTTCAGTCAGAGAAGCTATTGGACTGTGTAATATTTTCCTGAACATTTCTTATGAGTTAATGTATAAGTACAGGGCTTCCATGAAGCAGAGATTCATTGCGGTGTTGTTCTTAGTGTGTTTTTCTCGTTAACGCTTTCCCTCATTATTGTTTGTTCTCTTCGATTATTTGACTGAGAATATATGTTTGGAATTCATGTTATCTGATGCTCCACTCATGCAGTGAATACTTGTTTATGTTTGGATTTCATGTTCAGAATTTATCTATATTTCGTGCTCTTGACATGGCGATCTATATTCCCTTTATGTTTCTTCTTCAAAAGTTATATTGAGGAATCATCCTTTGCTAGATGCTCTCAATGTGATGGGTTGTCCCCTTTTGTTTTTTGCTGCCATCTCAATACTTATTATTTGCTGAAAAACATCACTTACCTTGCCTCTATTTTCAGAAAGCACACAACCAATCATTAACTCAATATCGTTAAGTTGAGACTTTGACTCCATTACCCAATGCTTTCTTCCTTGTTTGTCTTAGAAACCCTTTTAAAACAAAAACAAACCCGTCCTATTGCATAATCTGACATCTATGCATTTATTGATGAATCCTTTGAGTTATTACCAGTCATTCGACATTTGAGAGAGCCCTCTTTGGTTGTATAGGTCATAATACAATCTAAAGTTGGTTGAAACAGTTACCTCGGGGTTTTCTTTGATACAACCCAAAGAAATTTCTGAGTGATAACATTTTGGCGTCATTGTCGGGGACGATTGCTATTATTTTCCTTGGGAAGAATGATGTTGTTTTAGTTCTAAGGTCTGAGAGCAACAAACACTTAGGCACGTATTGGCTGTATTTCTGCTCTGGCGACTCCACACATTAGAAAATCAGTTTGAAGGTGATTCCACTGGCATAAGAATCCAAAGATAAAGTTTTCATGGCGACTTCATTGTTCAAAGAGATCGAGGTATGAAGAGTTTCTTGGCTTAAGAATGGAAAGCTTGGCTTTCAATCCGGGTACTTCATCAAGCAAAACAACAAGGTTGGTGGCAGACCTTGTTTCTCTTCAAAATTTCATAAATTGGATTGATATGTCTCCTAAGCATTATTGGTGTGGATATATTCGTTCTTCATTGTTATCTTATTTGGATTCTTGTCATATCTTTAGTCAAGAAGATAAGTTAGAATGTTTACAAAAGTTTATTATGGAACTTGAGATAGAACAAGAAACACAAAGGATATCCCAAGATTCATGTCCTTTTGAATATTTTTCTGACCAACAAAAAGAATAGTATGAATTAAAGACAAATGAAGCACTATTAACTCATTCAGAAAAGTATAAAAGAGGGTATAAGGCTGCAATGGCTCATTGTTACAAGCATTATGATCTTTGGCCCAAGGTTAGTAGTCCAAAGTTCATCCTGCCAATAGAAAATGATTCTTCAGTAAGTAAACAGTCCTCATGTCGAAATAAAGGTGATGTTCAAAAACATTTTTATGACATAAACAATGTGAATAGTTAGAAAGAACCATTTAAAGATGATCTCATTGTTGGTCATAAAGAAGTCATAGTTGCTTCTGCTCTCAAGGATCCTTTTGCAACTCTATTGAAATCTTCAATCGAAATGAGCTATGTAGTGTTTGAACATGAGGACAGTTTCAAATGGTGGAATGACTTGTCATATTTCAGTTTGGTCTTTATGACTGGAGGAGATGAAAGCAAGTTGCAGTCAAGAAACCATTTGCTTGACTAGCTTCATTGGAAATATGAGATTGCTTGATTTGCCCATTGTGCTTAGTAAACTAGGGTAGGTAGAAGTATGGATAAGCTTGGTTCTATGAGCATTTCTTTCAACAATCTGCAGTTTTCATTTTCAACTTAGTTTCCAGATTTCAGTTTGGAGCATATACAATTTTGGTTTTTCAGCTGATACAGGTAACAAGTAAGAGCAAAGTTTTCAATGGTTCGAGAACAACCTAATGGATAAGGCATCTGGTCTACCGTTCTTTGCTATCTCACAGGTAGGATAGAATCCCCATTGGAGCCAGCTGTTAGCACCATAATTTTCATAGCTAGAGTTAGAAGTTTGTCCAAATTTTTCAAAGTCATGACATGATCTTGGGAAAATCAAGGCATTACTAGATGAGTCATAGGTTGGGGTGAATATCATGGGAAAATGTATTATGGTTCATCATCACCATTCATGAGGTTAAAGAAGGAACAATCATGACACTCCATGTCATTGGTATCATTGCAAACTTCAAAAGCATACTCATTGTGCAAGTTTGTTGCGTAAAGGCTTTTGTTGCTTTCATTTGTTGCGCATTGTGCAGAGGATGATACCGCGCAGAAGATGTCGTCGTGCAGAAGAGGCCATCACGCAGAGGATGTCGTTGGGCAAAGGATGTTATCAAGTAGAGGATGTCGTCGCGCAGAGGATGTTGTCACGAAGAGGATGCTATCATGCAGAGGATTTTCCTGCGCACAGGCTACAGGGTGCGCTACGTAAATGACTGGTTTAGTGGTAAACTTAAAGATCAGTTTATGACCAACTAAAGAGGAATTTTGAAAATCCCCAAGAGGTTTTCTTCGAGGACAAACCAAATAATAAAAACCTCTCTCAGATTTGCAAAAGTTGTCACTTATTGGGAGATTCAAATGAATATTTGATCCCTATTTTTCAGTTTTCATGATTTCCTGTTTGAGACATGTTTTTGCGACACGTATTCCGACCAGCTCGAGATGAATATCACGAAACCTAGAGAGGTTTTTGTTTAGAACGAGCTTACCTACAAAAAAATCTCTTTGTTCTGAAACATTGTTTTTTATTCGGGAGATATGATGTCATATTTAACTCCTATTTTCCCAGTTTGTTGCGCAATCCACTGCACTTTTGTTGTAGGTTATTGTTGCGTAGTAGACTTGTCATGCAGGGGTGACAAAGTGTCCAGCAGTGCACATGATGACTTATCACAACCATATGGTCGAATTTTGATCATGATAAATGATTGTAAAGAATATTTCGGTTACGATTATGATTTGGCAAGGTCGGGTTTTCTATTTTTAGTAAATCCGTTGAAGTTATTGTTCACTTTCAAAGAAGTTGGATCCACGGTTCTAGGAGGTGGTAGTTCGACCCTAACTGCCAAATGTGGCATTAGTTTTCCATATAAGGGGGTCATTTTGATGTAAAGAGGGTTGGAATTTCAATCAGAGAAGCTATTTTACTGTGTAATGTTTTCATGAACATTTCTAATGAGTTAATACATAAGTACAGGGCTTCCATGAAGCAGAGATTCATTACGGTGTTGTTCTCAGTGCGTTTTTCCAGTTAATGCTTTCCCTCATTATTGTTTGTTCTCTTCCATTATTTGACTGAGAGTATATGTTTGGAATTCATCTTATCTGATGCTCTATTCATGAAGTGAATACTTGTTTATGTTTGGATTTCATGTTCAGAATTCATTTATATTTGGTGCTCTTTACATGGCGATCTATATTCCCTTTATGTTTCTTCTTCTAAAGTTATATTGAGAACTCATCCTTTACTAGATGCTCTCAATGTGATGGGTTGTCCGCTTATGTTTTTTGCTGCCATCTCAATACTTATTATTTGCTGAAAAACATCATTTACCTTGCCTCTAATTTTAGAAAGCACACAACCAGTCATTAACTCAATATCTTTAAGCTGAGACTTTCACTCCATTCCCAATGGTTTCTTCATTGTTTGTCTTAGAAACCCTTTTAAAACACAAACAAACCCATCCTATTGCATAATTTGACATATGTGCATTTATTGATGAATTCTTTGAGTTATTACCAATCATTAGACATATGAGAGAGCCTTCTCTGGTTGTATAGGTCATAATACAATCTAAAGTTGGTTGAAACAGTTACCTCGGGGTTTTCTTTTATACAACCCAAAGAAATTTTCAAGTAATAACATTTTGGCATCGTTGCCGGGGACGATTTCTATTATTTTCCTTGGGAAGAACGACATTGTTTTAGTTCTAAGGTATGAGAGCAATAGACACTTAGGCATGTATTAGTTGTATTTCTGCTCTGGCGACTCGACACATTAGAAAATCAGTTTGAAGGTGATTCCACTGGCATAAGAATCCAAAGATAAAGTTTTCATGGCGACTTCATTGTTCAAAGAGCTCGAGGTATGAAGAATTTCTTGGCTTCAGAATGGAAAGCTTGGCTTTCAATCCAGGTACTTCATCAAGCAAAACAACAAGGTTGGTGGTAGACCCTGTTTCTCTTCAAAATTTCATAAATTGGATTGATATGTCTCTTAAGCATTATTGGTGTGGAGATATTTGTTCTTCATTATTATCTTATTTGGATTCTTGTCATATCTTTAGCCAAGAAGATAATTTAGAATGTTTACATAAGTTTATTATGGAACTTGAGGTAGAACAAGAAACACAAAGGATATCCCAAGATTCATCTCCTTTTGAATATTTTTTTGACCAACAAAACGAACAGTATGAATTAAAGACGGATGAAGCACTATTAACTCATTCAGAACAATATAAAAGAGGGTACGAGGCTGCAGTGGCTCACTTTTACAAGCATTATGATCTCAGGCCCGAGGTTACTAGTCCAAAGTTCATCCTACCAATAGAAAAATGAATCTTCAGTCAGTAAACAGTCCTCATGTCGAAATAAAGATGATGTTCAAAAACGTTTTTATGACATAGACAATGTGAATAGTCGGAAATAACTATTTAAAGATGATCTCACTGTTGGTCATAAAGAAGTCATAGTTGCTTCCGCTCTCAAGGATCCTTTTGCAGCTCTATTGAAATCTTCAATCGAAATGAGCTATGTAGTGTTTGAACATGAGGACAGTTTCAAATGGTGGAATGACTTGTCATATTTCAGTTTGGACTTTATGACTGGAGGAGCTGAAAGCAAGCTG